>QNGE01001161.1:15462-100622 GCA_008508345.1 Paragonimus westermani
CAGAGATACGGGATGGATCGTTGGAGGGCAGAATGACATATAATGGCTTTCGCTACACGACGGAACTGATACATGGTGTCTAGGGCGACTGGAGTATCCTCAGAAGAGTATGGTGTGCAAATGAGTGTTTCCGTTTCTAGTCGTGCTCAGACGCTTAAGTAGTGTGTTGGTTTCCCAATAAAGTGACCTTTGTGTCGTCCGCCTTTTGGATTCAAAACACTAGTCCCTATCAACAATGACCCATGTCAGATCTGGCAGCGCTGGGACTCAGTAGACACTATGTTAGGCAGCGAGCGTTTGCGGCCGTTCTGGGTACAAAATGTCCGTACAAAACGTCATGCAGTGTTAGAAGCGGTATCACGTCAAGTCCACCGGCCTCAACAAACACCAGCACGGCAACCAGTCTCTTCATCTGTCAGTGCTATCTGCAAGAGCTGTGTACAGTCTGTGACAACCACGTGCCGCAAATAGTAAGCTCCGTTGTTGCACTCATGTGTTGAATCCACCATAATAACACCCCCGTGCATTACGTACAGTTCATGAAGTTTTTCTGCCGTGAATGACAACACCGACAACCCGCCTTCATCGTCCGTTTTTCAAGTGCATAGGTCCCACGGGTTCTAACATTTTCTTTGTGCTCTCCACATATCAGTCCGGATGCTCTCGTAATCGCTTCCCCCGCCTTAACGAAATTACATCATTACGATCCATCACTGTATCACATTCACGCCTAACGTAATCGACGACTTCATGGGTCTTATGGAAACTATCTAACAACCCACCAACAGCTTCCTCCGCCGTACTTTATGGCCTACGGTTGGCTGAATATACTCCCTCGTCGACTGACATTGATCGGTGATTGTGAATCAACTGTGCAATATGCGCTGATCTCCGTCCTTGTACGATTCGTGAATAACTGAGGGACACTGGAAATCCTGTAACACCGTATCACCATGAGGAAAACACAACATACTCGTGATTTGCGCCTTCCATTCGCCTGCTCTTCCTAGTACAGTGCACACAAAAATGGTTGCACTACTTGTACATTGCACATTCTGGAATTTTTCTCTCCGAATTTCGGTAGTACTGTGCACGGGTTACACACTTTCTCAGAACGTAACTCACTCCAGTTGAAACATTCGCAACTTCTTATGGAATTCCGCGAACGCGTCATAGCGGAAACCATCCGGAAAGTGTGCTCGGAACACTTCGCTGAGGTCCACCAGTTCCGACATCTTGCGCGAAAACCGGTTGTCTACCGACCTACGCACCAACGCTCAAATTTAAACTACAAACCAGCCAATCAACACTCACTGCATCAAAAATCTACCTATAAACAATCTATAGCCGCAAGCGCACTTTCGAAAAACACCCAGGTGTATCTTCAAGGTGTTTCGCTATTCCGTGGCAGAACTAGCGTCGGAAAATTGTTAAAATAAGTCGGCTTTGGCAAGGGAGGACGGGAAATTCCAAAATACGGCAAACGAATGGGCAGACTCCAGCGCGGGACTTCGTCAATTGCTAGAAGTCGTCGAAAAGTTGATATTCCCGCTAATTGTTTGGTCGAGACGAGGGTTTTGCACGTCCAGTCGTCGCAGATTTCCCCGTACAGCGAATGCTGATGAGATTAAGAAAAATAACGCAATCTCGTATGTTAAATGACAAAATATGGAGTGACCACATCTACTATGACGAGTAGTGTTTATGCAGCGTTTTCCGACGAAAGCTCTATGCGATATGAGTATTTTTGCTCTGGTTACTATATATAACTCTATCAACTAGTTGTGGTATTTCGCGGTTTACTCGGGCAACTTAAGTATTGAGTCGGGTAGCGACCATATTTGTTTATTGCTAACTATGTTAAAAGTAGGATTGCCGTTTGTACTCCTTTTGTTTCCAGCTTTTGTATGCACCCAAACCATTGTTTGAACGAGAATGGTTGCCGACAAGTACCACGCGCACTCGAACATACGGCTCCGCTGTGTGCTCGCTTGTCGTTCCGCTGTGCTATGCGCTTGCTCTCACGTCGACTTCGCGTGTCTAGAATATACTTCTTGTTTACTCGTTGCGTTATTCGTAACAGGCCGGCTTTGGTCCGCTTGACCATACAGTCCGCGATTTGGAATACCCCATGACACGTGCGTGTTCTAAATATAGCCCGTATATGGTCATAATGTGGTGGATTGCCAGGTCGGGGGTGCGAGTTTTCGAACGCTCGGCCGAATACCTCAACGGGGGGGGGAGGTACGTTCGAAAACCTGCCGCGATCGGATCAAGGACAACGTGCGCGACCGGATGAGTCATCGCTCGACTAGATCGGACCAACGGGCGAGGCAGGGCAGGCGAAATACGACAGACGGCCAGATCGGAGGCGTGGTTTTTCCAACATTCAGAGGAACATCTCGACACGATGTTGGGATACGGTCAAGGCCAGCACTGGGTGGATGGCGGACAGCACGAGCAGCCGGACGAGCCAACGCGCAACGGAATCGGACAAACAGACGAGGAATGGCAAGCGAAAAACCCTCCGATAGAAGGCACCGGTCACGCACGTAAACCGGTTAGAAGTGCACACGACGTGTGAACGGAAACCGGGGGGTGCTGCGGGTTGGAATTGCGACTTATAAACGAGAGAGCGCGCGTTGCATGTGACTAGCGGTTTGGACAATAAAGATTGTGCTTTATTGGACGCCTTCTCGCTACAATAAGATGCAAGATTTGCTAATAAGCGCCATTTTTACACTTTCCAGCAGTTCGAATAATGCGTGCCCATGAGTAAAATGATTTTGATTTCACAACTATTTCGTGAGCATGCAGTAGACGGAATGCTAGATGGGGGTGTGAGTAAATGATATAACGAACCGTTTCAAGCAGGATGTTTTCGAGGAGAGTCTGACAGTGGGACGGGTATATACTCTCTACGCAGCTGATGGCTAAGTATTTCCCGGAACACATTCAAAAAAATCATCAGGGGATACAGAGGGTTTAAAGATAGACGTTGTGTTTGCTATCATCATGTCGGGATACGTACGAATTGACATCTATACTAATCACGTGCTCTTCAGGCAGATTGACATTCTCGAGAACTGCAAGATGTTTTTATATTGATTATTTAATTAATTCTGATATCCAAACTAGCCGCCTTTCTAGCTCATGCTGAGATGAACCGGACATCGACAAAACTGGTCGCAGTTATACGTTGTCCTCGTGTGGCTTGGGCACTTCATAGAGGGGAGGCGTATGAGAGCCTCTAGTTCGTAAGGCTTTCGCTGTTGTTGAGTTGATAAAGTTCATTTATGGCGATATTCATTGTTCGAACTCAATGAGCGTGTCGGGAGTATCATCAATCACGAACTCGCAACGGCCGTTCAAAATAGACATTTCTATATGCCTCCGTTTGTCAAGTAATATTGCTCATGACTCTTTGTACGGATGCAAAATTGCCAAAGCTCCATTCCTTCTAAGCTATTCCAAAGTATCGGTGTGTTTTGGAGTAAGCACACTTTTATATCTGGAACTAACTGTGCGATAGTGATGTTGAAGGTGGACTAATTTTGCTCTACATCACTGTGCATTGTCATGCGAGATCGGGGGCACTTTTCAGAGTTGGTGAGAAAATAGGTCGCCCTGAGCCTGTGTTTCAATACTGTTGCATTTTCCCGGGGAATACGGAATTTTACACCACACGACAATCCTTCTGATTGCAGTGTACTCAGCCGCAATGAAGAGAGGTTAGTTACACAGCCATTTGGATTTTTAGGCAAAGTAGATGCACATCAATTATGCAGGTCACTCTTAGGTCATACAACATTTTTATGACAAAAGTTCACAAGCTTCAGATGGCATACCGAATTGAACTGATCTACAAGAGGTTGCTTATTCATATAGGTCCGACGATATTGTTGGAACCTTTCGATACACACTTCAAGATGAAATTTTTGCCAAGTGTTTAAGGTTTCAAGAAGTTAACTATTTCTAAACGCGCAGTCGCTTGCAGTAGTCTACTGGGGTAATGATTCGGTTTCAGGCAACTAGACAAGAATTCCACACACATTCCTCAGCGATCTTACCTTTCGGTTTTACAAGATCGTCCAACCGCTTAGTGGTTCCACTCGGGAGGTATCGGTTCAGAAATAAAAAGTAACAATTTTCCGAAACAAATTTTGGTAGAGCAGTTAAAAACGTTATTGTACGAGATCTGTGGCCTGGAAAATTTCTATACGTATTACCAAGTGCGTACTGCAGAACATGAGATTGTAAAGCCTCGGTTGTTGAGATATGCTGAGGCAGTTGTTCTGAGACGTTGGTGTCCATCTGTGTGTTCTGAAAGACTTCTGTTTGTTTAACACTGCTACACTAACGATCTCATTGAGTGATTAGTGAACAGTGCCGTCGTACGTTTACCGTGTAGGCTTAGTTTCAAAATTGACCCATGTTTTCCGATTTGTAATCCCCTGTTCCCACTTGATGATACGGAGAGAAATTTGGCAGATCATCGCGCGTACTAGCGTTTATGGGTGCTCTACTAAATTTTGTTTCGGGGAAACGGTGCTGTTTCATAACCTTTCAACTTTTGTGTGATATGTGAGTTTGGGTAACCCGCAACGGTAGGTATTCATCGGTGACTGTATAGTCGAAATCAAATCGACTGTAGTCGTTATTTCTCAGCTGTTCCCTGTTAGATCAACGCTCTGGCAGCCTACTCTTGCACACGATCCTGGCTGGATGTACACATATCTTAAAATGGGCTGAGGGCAGAACAGTATGTTGATAGATGTTGTAGGACATTTTGGAAGGTGAGAAACCTTCTTCAATTTACCCCGTCTCGTTGCTTCCCTTGACAAACCACTCATCGTTGTTATTCTCACAGCCCTCATCCAATAGTACAAATTCTTCAGTTCGCTCCCCCTCTCGGTCACTGATTCCCACCCACCTGACCACACACCTCTTGCTATGTTTCAACCGACAGCCTCCCCCACCCTTCTGAATATGACTTTCTAAGGGGTCTTCATGAAATCATCAGCACATAGTCGGATATTTAGCCACACACTAGATCGATCAGATTGCATTTCCTCAGTTCGTAATTGCTTGTCGGTTGCCTGTGTTTGCGATTGCCACGTATTCGAACACTTGACTGAATTTTGCGGCCAGCCGTCGTACTTTATCCCGTAAACGCAAATTTCTGTTTGTCTTTCGTAACTGACCCCCACTGTTTATATTACTAGCACCATGTTTCAACGACTTGATTTTGTTCTGGTATTTGATGTTGATTACACGTGCGTAGCTCAACTTAGGTCCGAAGAACGTACACATACACTGATATCAACCGTGGTTCTACAATCACAATACTAAAGAAGCTAGATAAACAGACACTTACAACCGTGTGTACAGGCGTACATAAAAATACAGCGGAAACTCTTAACGAGTTGTCCAGTTAATTTGGGCGTTGAGATATGTAACGCGTTACCGTGATTTGTACAAATAACTATGGTGCAGTGTGATAGAAAGAGGACTATTAACAATATATTCGTATACGGTCTAGCCGTCGGCGGCAAATTTAGAATTTATGGAAATCAAATAAATTGGGTTTTATCAAACGGTAGCGAATGGGTGCGGACGTGACAAACTGGATCCCATGAACGTCGTGAATAAAAGTATACTACTGTAGTCTTATAAGTAGAATAAAAATTAAATGTGAAGTTAAAAGTCGCAGTCCTCCCATTGACAATTCCATTAAACAACAACAAAAATGAACTATTGAACGCAACTCTAAACTCTCCACCAGGATATCCACCAAAATCTACGCATCAGATTACAGAATGGGTAGGTAACCACAATGTAATCTGCGCAATTGTATATTTCCGACGAAAAGTGATCAAAGAGACTTAAAATCCATCTGAAGCTTCAGGAAATATTTAATCAGTCTAGGGCATCCTGTGACAATCGTTTGGGGTTTATTGAAGCTGGGACTGCGTCAGATATTGCTAGTTTTTTTGAATGACGATCCATGGAAGTGATCCCTCAGTATAAGGTAAAGTAGCATAAAACGTATGTATTTAATGGTCAAAGTTCACCGGAAGCACACAACTGGTTGTTGACACTCATCAGGTATACGTATCCGGGGGTACCCTGACCACATATCCTAATATAAAAAGGTCCGGTGCTGGAAGTGGTTGATAATGTTTCTCGGAGTAGATTGAGCTTTTGCAGAGTTTCAGTCAGTGGTCGGAGTATCAATACTGGTCAACGGACTCCAATGAGTCTAGGGGTAAACGGCACAAATGACTTGCAAATGAGCTGATATCAACAAGGGACTAGAACTCCGGAAACGCTTTCAGCAGGCAACCGTGTTGACCACTGCGCCACTGATCCCACATTAAGTATGACCGACTTATCATATGTGAGTAGTTAACCACTCTCGCCTGTGAGTAATGCTTAGGTTACCCTCATTGCTTCGACAAGATACACCGTAACTGCCTTGTTGATTCCAATCGATGGCCCTCGACTAGCAGTTCTCTCCAAGTTGGAACCACAGGAGCCATTGAATTACTCGGCGGTATTTTGATCACAATTAAAAAAGGTTTTGTACTATTGCTTGAAAATGTGATATGTGAAATTTACTCACCACAAAAATAAGCAATGTTCAGGTTTAGCAGCTGTTTTTATGAAATTCATCCTATTCCATGTAGTATTTGCGAGAAGACAGTTTTCACTGGACAAATTATGGTTTTTCAGAAGGATTGCACAGTTTTCCATATAGAATGGACGGTATCTGTGAAATCTGCTCCGTGTTTTGCTTCAGAGTCCAGCTGGGTACCACTAGAATTTAACACCCCGAGGTCAAATCAAACTGATAACGACCTCAAACAGTTCGGTAATATTTCTGTAGT
Organism: Paragonimus westermani; assembly: GCA_008508345.1. Lineage (NCBI taxonomy): Eukaryota > Metazoa > Platyhelminthes > Trematoda > Plagiorchiida > Troglotrematidae > Paragonimus > Paragonimus westermani. The sequence continues at coordinate 22,353 of QNGE01001161.1, forward strand.
AGAAAATACATGGATATCAGCAAATATATATGGGTAGGTTTATCAAATCCATATGAAATGTCAAATATATTCGAAATGGTACGTCCTGAGAGAGTTTCCGACCGTCCGTGTTAGAAGTTTGGGGATTTAGACTGTTACACTTTGAGAACCACCACTTTTGATCGCATTTGATTACATTCAGCTAAGTCTTCCGACTGACCTACTTTCCAAAGAAGCTGAAGACTCGTGTTTCGCTTTTATCAGATCTGCGTAGAAACGCATATCCCCGTCCGTACTGAAAAATATGCTTGAGCCCATGTGTTTGCGAGATCAGCGTGCTAACCACAATGCTAGTAACCTCACAATCACAACCTGGCGGGAATAATGCTCAACCTGCCCGATCATATAGAGGTGAACAAACGGAATGGATTAATTGCTAACCCCGTGATCACGAAATTCTAGTTAGGACGATGTATGAGCTAATCGAACCGTTTATTTGTCTTACGTCTAATGGCGACCGGTTTTCTGTGAGCTGCACCAACTGTTTAGTGTCGCAGTTGAGAAAATAGTTTGCATGTGGGCGCTGAAGAGAGTGTTCTGAGTGATACGGTGTAATCTGGTGGGTAGTTCTGTCACGAACGTATAGCTTAATAGAGTGTAATGGACGCTAAATGCGCCAGCCATAAAGTAGGACGAGAATTTTCATCGTGCCATTATCTAGATCCGACTTTATGGGTAAGTCCACCTCGATTTTTTTCAGTAGCAGATACTGACCTCATCGAAGGCAGTAGTTAATGGTACATTAAACCTACGATCGGAGAAAAATATAATGCAAAATTCCTCATCTATTTTACCATCATAACGATCGTCGTCGATTGAAGTGCACAGAGACCATAAAGATAGAATGAATGGGTGGAAAGAAACTCCAAACATAAAAAGTCAATAAACACTCTGAACGTGGTTACAGTTTTCGGAAAAGTGGCTGAGTTTCAAGTGAGATTATGTCGTGTACGAGCCAGCTTCTTTTTGATTTGCTATGTACTGTTTCACTAATCGCATTTACTGCACAGATAAATGAATCAGGAAACGGCAATAAGAACACCACCCTAGTAGTCATCTTTTGAAAGGGCATAGTTACCAATCACGTGAGTCATGATGACCCAACCACAGAAAACCAAAACGACCGATACTCCGTCTTTAATTTTTCACTTCGAGGTTTCTTCACTGAACAATTTCTTCCATACTAGTTCACGCGTCCAATGTTAGCTGTCTACTCCCCAACACGTTTCGATGATTCACTGGCTGTAAACCATTTTTGCAGATAATTACGGAATATTTTATGTTCTTCAGTTGAAATTAATACTTGGACTAAGCCAACAACCTTTAACTGTCTCCTATGGACTCGCACTCACTGTAAGAATGCAAGTTTTTTTGATCTAGTCCTGGAGGAACGTCCATTTTAAGTAGAAAACCTTACAGATTATAACCAGCTGTATTCAATACTATAACGCTTGACAAAATAAGATGGTTCTGTGTTGATCCCAAAATAGGGATTCGGTTCACTGATGAGGACAGTGTACTCTAGTGGGTTTGATTAGAACTCCGTAAATGACTCCAGTCTGTCTTCCTCATAGGTGTGCTCCACGGATGGTCATCCGCACTCGGCAAACAGGTAATCGCTCCTTTTTGATTAAATAACTATTTACGGCGTGTAACCAATACTACCTACAAATGTTTTTCATATAAAATTGGTCGAGGCTTTACACTTCCACTAAACTAACAGATAAACTAGTTCAAAACCTCCAGAGTAACCATTAGAAACAGGGTGTAGCGGACAAGGTCGTTTCCGGTTTTTGGTCACCAGACAAATACATAACGTTTATGTGGTCCAGTGCTGACAAGGCGAGACGAACAGAACGAGCACCAAGCTCAAGTGTGGTCAACCATGTCACAGATAGAAAGGAAGATGACGCTTTGATACAAATACTTCTAGATGACACCCAATTGTCGAAAGTCAGGGCTTCGGCTGGATTCGAACCAGCGACAGACACAGCATCCCTCAACGCGGCAAGCACCTTACCAGCTGAGCTACGACGCCACATCAGGAGTTCGGGAATTTCACATCTGGACTCTGTTACCCACCCGTCCTACTGTCTCATATGGAATCCACCTAATAAACCAAGGGATCGGCTGCCCCGGTAGGATTTCTCAAGCAATTCATGCTGAAATCCACCGTTGTCACTCCTGAGCATTGAAGTTGCATTAGTAATGGGTGCTTGCCGCTTGAGACGTGCTGCGTTTGCCGATGGTTCGTCACAACTGTCACAACTACATCATAATTGTGACGCAACTGGTGCAGCGGCAATTCGGTCGGTCACTGTGTGGATGGGGCATCATGACAATCGCAAGGCCCGGAAAACGTGTAGTTTTTATGCGCACATGAGCAAATTAGTCAATCGAATTCCGATCGTCTCAGCCACAGCGAAGATCCGGCATCTCAAGTCTTCGGACTTACTGCTCTTGACTCGGCAAATCGATCGAAAAGAAGCCAGGTTGATGGTATAGTGCAAATCGACAAGGTGTGTGACTATCGTTTTGGTGACTTCACTACTGATCCAAGCTGGATACTTATCAGTAATGCGATCACATAAGCGCCTGGTCGTGCGATCCACGTAACAAGTACCACAGAAGTAAGTGAATAAACAAAAAAGATCCAGAATCAGGTGTTTTATCTTTTAACCGTAGAAACCAAGCTGCGGCAGAGGTGAAACAAGCACGCAGTTTGGTAACACGGAAGTTTCGAATAACAACCGTATCAAGTCTCCTGAATGAATGTGGCCCATTGTGAATACTGTTTGGAACATCTAACCCCCGAGGAGCACGTTGACTTAGAAAAGCACGTTCATCTGATTGTGGAAAAGTAACTGCGCCAATGACTTCACATTAGGCAAGACCGAATTATCCAATCTAAACGCTCAACCACTTTCGCTTGTGAGTAATGATCAGGTTGCCCGATCATCTCGATAGGACAGATAGTTACTGTCTCTCAACTCCAGTCGATAATTTTGAGATTAGGATTTCCTGGACAGGTCTGATACGTATTTATGGTGTCAGCAGATAAATGTACGGATGTAATTCGCTCACTAAGTGAATGTGATCAAACATCTAGCTGCTTATTTCGGCACATAAATCACAGTAACTAATATACAACAGACGTATCCATTCATTTCGTATACAAAGCCTCCCGTATTCAAATAAATCAGGACAACAGTTAACCACGTTCGACATCTCAGAATTATTGTGATCGAAGACAACCTACTTCCAAAGTTTGTTTAGAATACCTATAATTACTGTGATCGGTCAGAGACTGAAAACTTCGCGCTGCAAATATGACGATTGCAAATGTTTGTCCTCGCGGTTAAACACTATAGTGCAGTCTTTGGAGGTGGAACCATGTTAATCAAATAATCCGCTTCGTGCACACCTAAAGATGGTTTACAAGCTTTCCAAATACTTGCATTTTAATGGAGTAATGGGTGGTTTTGTAAGTGTTCTTGAGTCATACAACACCGATAATCTTTTCCTATCCTTAAGAAATATTTGGCGAATGACCGCAATTGGTCTCACAAATAACTGACTAATAACCGTTATCTGGTATCAATAGAAAGGGATCACCGATTTAGATTTTGGGTGACTTCAAGAATAGCAAGGCTCAGTTCGTGTAGTAGTCAAGAAAACTGATCAATAATAGAAGAACGTGAAGACCGGATGCGTGCAAGTAAACGATTGTAAACGAGATGATGGTAGCTGTTTTACTGTATCTATCAGGAGCTGAATAGATGGGATAAGTTGTGTCAGATAGAGAACAATCGACTAAACGTGCTTGGTTCAGAAAGCGATAGTAATAACCGTGGAGATAGTGGGACATTTAGGAAACGTTCACAATCGGTATTTATTTCGCAAAAACATCTGTTGGCTCAGTTTTTCGGTTAATTCGGCAGTAAGAGGTTTAGATTTATGCACACTTTCAGTCAAATAAGCAATAACGGAAGTAAAGCAATGTTATGAATTAAAAACGCGGATGGCACAAGGGTCGTTTTTTCGGTAGACCAATACATGCATTATGCGGTTCAACACGACCACAAACAGTCACACTCACACGACACTGGTGTCAGAACGTCACGGTTGCTGTGGTCACCAGTAAAAAATTAAAAGTAACACGATGTAGAAGTCAAGTGGTGATATCAAGAACGGTGTATTCACTACACGACAGATTGAATCTCAATAATGTCTTAATGCGAATCAATATATATGAGACAAAAATAACTTCCTTGACTTTGATTGGCTTGCGTCCTGTCACTCGTTCTTATTGGTTGGCACCGTCCACATCCTTCGTTGTTTTTTAAATAACTTTGGGGATCTTCCGGTTTCTCAATACGAATTCATGTTCCCGATTGTTCTCGATTAGGCTAGAACTATTATCCAGTGTCGACGTGGATCCTTTACGCAAGTGCACCCTGTTTCTTCGCAGTAGTCCTTGATTAGTACTTAGTACTTCGTACGATCGTTCGCCTGCTCCTCTAACAACTGTTCCTTTTTGCCAGGTGTTTGTTCCTGCCCCAAGTGGTTGTATCCAAACTGAATCACCTTCTGCCAGTTGTGGTAATTCCCGCGACCCTCTGTCGTATATCAGTGCTTCCCTTTCCATGCGTTTTTTCAAACGTTGTCGTGTTACCGTCCATGGGGTTTGATGTGGATCTAAAGCGTTTTCAACCAAAGGTATCCTGGTTTTCGTTCGTCGCCCGAAAAGTCTTTGTACGGGACTCAGTTCTATATCGGCAGACGGTGTGTTTCTGTGCTCTAGCAGGGCCAAGTACGGATCTTCTTTGGCTGCAAGGCATTTCTTCATTATTTTCTTTGCTTCTTTGACGGCTGATTCTGCTTTTCCATTAGACTGACTGTGATAAGGACTGGAAATCTCGTGTGCAAAACGCCATTTATTAGCGAAGTCTGCAAATTGATGAGATGCGAACTGTGGACCACCATCTGATCTGACGCGTTCTGGAATCCCGTATCGTGCGAACTGACTTTTCAGTTTGTTGATCACTTCTTCCGATGAGGTTGTGTTAAGCTTTTCGACTTCGAAGAAATCGCTGAAGTAGTCGGTGACTAGGAGGTACGTCTTATCTGCATGTGAAAACAAATCAGCTGCCACATGTTGCCATGGTCGATGTGGTACGGTGCGACGGTGCATAGGTTCCTTCGGTTGACGACTACCGTGTTGATTACAGACATCGCAGTTGGACACGAAATCTTTAACTTGACTCGTACTCCCAGGCCAGTAAACAGTTTCCTTCCCACGCCTTATGCATCCGTTGATGCCCAAATGGGAACGGTGTAGTTCCTGCAGTGTTGCTCTCCTTGCCGGTCTGGGGATCACAAGGCGGTTCCCACGGAAAATCAGTCCGTCTTCTGTAGTCAACTCATCTCGAACCTTGAAGTACGGGCGGATTATTTCTTCCACAGATCGGGTATTATCCGGCCAACCTTCTCGGATTTGTTGCATGAGTTTTTGCATTTCTTCGTCCTCTGCGAAGGTTTCACGTATTCGTGACATCCGCTCGTCTGGTTCGGCCAGTGTGAGATGGACCTGATCGAATTCTGCCCCTTTGTCTTCGCATGTAGGTACGGGTGCTCTCGATAACGTATCGGCTAGTACCATATCCTTTCCTGGGGTGTAAATTATATCACAATCATACTTCTGTAGATGTACCAGCATAGACTGTAAACGGCGCGGAGCCTTGTCTAACGGCTTATTAACAATGGTGGTCAACGGTTTGTGGTCGGTTTGAACTGTCGTCTTCCTTCCAAAAGTGTAGTCATTAAACTTTTCCATGGCGAACACAACTGCTAGTAGTTCTTTCTCGATTTGTGCATACCGGGTCTCGGCATCGATCATTTTTCGGCTGCGAAAATCCAGAGGTTGTCCATTCTGTAGCAACACGGCTCCGATACCACTCTGGCTGCTATCGCACTGGACGACTAACGGCAGTCGTGGGTCGTAATAGCGTAAAACTGGTGCTTTCATGATCAGTTGCTTCACCTTCAGCCACGCCTGTTCCTGTGGGTCGCCCCACGTCCATACAGTGTTTTTGTGTGTAAGTTGCCTAATAGGCTGCATTATTTGAGCTAAACGAGGCAAGAATCTGCTCAGATAGTTGATCATGCCGTTGAAACGCGATACATCTTTCACGTCGGTTGGTGGCGGCATATCTCTAATCGCCTCTACCTTAGCTGGATCTGGCTTGAGTCCGTCCTTTGTTAATAAATGCCCATGAAAAATTACTTCAGTCGCGCAGTATTCAATCTTTTCTTTTTTGAGCTTGATATCTAGTTGTTGGCACCTAGCAAGGAATCTTTCTAAGTTTTGGTCGTGCTCTGCCTTAGTCCGACCGTGTATCAAAACGTCATCCGCTATGCACACAACACCAGTGAGGTTCTCTACGGATTGAATGAGGCGCTTTTGGAAAATTTCGCTCGAAACTTTTAAACCAAATGGAAGTCGAAGCCAGCGGTATCGACCAAACGGAGTTCCAAAGGTGGTGAGAAAGCTGGATTCTTCATCAAGTTTTACGTGCCAAAAAGCGGCTGATAAATCAACCTTCGTAAAGTAACCTGCGCCAGCTAAACACGGAAGAATATCCTCTAATAATGGAAGTCTATAGTGTTCTCTCCTCAAAGCTGCATTCAGTGGCTTTGGGTCGATGCAGACGCGCAATTCACCAGACTTTTTAGTAACAACGGTAACTTGGCTTACCCAGTCAGTAGGTACTTCCACACGCCTGATCACTCCCAGATTCTCCAAACGCGAAATCTCTTTTTCGAAACTATCCTTTATCGCAAACGGTAGGCGACGCATAGGTAACACGATTGGTCGTACGGTTGGGTCTATTGATAGCTTGCAAATGCCCGGGAAACTTCCCAAGGAGCCATCAAAAACGCCCTGATACTTTTCGCAAATATGTGATAATTCAGTAGTTATAGCATTGATACAGTGGAACGTTACCAGATCGAGTGCTTCAATAGCCTCGACTCCCAGAAGTGGCAGGAAATCTTCCTCGACCACGAAAATCACTTGTTGGATCTGCTTTCCGTTGGCTGGGTTGCGGAGGGTTGCTGTAAACTTTCCTGCAGGTTTCACAGCAGTCCGGTTCCACATGCGAAGCGTTAAGTTCGTGGCGCTCAGCGGCACCGTGGGAATGCAAGATCGTGGAACGAGACTGACACCTGCTCCCGAATCCAACTGGAAGTTGATCCTTTTTCCATCGAGTTCGATTTCCGCCGATCGTACTCCTGGATGTTGTTCTTCCATCTTCACAGCACTGATGGTAGGGGAGTATGGTGCTCGGTTGGAATTTATCGAAGTGCTCTTGCAGCAGTTCGCGAAGTGGTTGGCTTTTCCACATTTTGCACACCTTCTCTTCCATGCCGGGCATTGTTCCTTTAGCGCACCATGACGTCTTCCGCAGAAGGAGCATCCTTTCAGATTCCGGTTGTATTCTGCATTGATCCGGTGGATTTCTTCTGTCGAGTGAGTTCTGAGGGCTTCTGCCTTTTTGTCGGCTGCCTCCTCACTGCGGCAAATATCTATGCATTGCTTCAAACTCAATTTCGGGTCTTTCAGCAAACGTTTGGTGATGTTGGCATCGTTCATCCCAATGATCAACCTTTCTTTGATCAACTTGTCCTGCATACATTTGCAGAAACCGCATGACTCGGACATAGACATCAGCGCTTGAATGAAGTGATTCATTGATTCGCTTGGTCCCTGTGTGCGGCTGTTAAATTTGTAGCGTTCAAACGTATCGTTCATTTGGCCCAAGCAAAACTGTTCTAGCTTCCTCATCATCACCTCCCAATCACCGGCGTCTTCTTCCGGCTCGAATGAAAATGTATTCATCAGTCTCACTGCCTCGTCTCCGACTGCGTGCCGAAACATGGCGAGTTGATATTCTTTCTCAGTAGTCGCCAAACGAGATAGCGTACGGAAGTCCTCATACTTCTGCTTCCATGTCTTCCATCGGCTGGCAAGATCATCGTCTTCGTTCAGCTTCAGTGGGGCTGGTGGTACTATGCTCAGACCTCCAACGGACGTCATCTTTGGCAGATCCTGGTCTTTCACCTCTGTCACCATGTAGAAGAAGTCAAGTGGTGATATCAAGAACGGTGTATTCACTACACGACAGATTGAATCTCAATAATGTCTTAATGCGAATCAATATATATGAGACAAAAATGACTCCCTTGACTTTGATTGGCTTGCGTCCTGTCACTCGTTCTTATTGGTTGGCACCGTCCACACACGACAGCACGGGTAACACTCCAACATGACGTTCTCATCTGCTTTTGAAGAACAATGAGATAGGGATTATTTGTAAGCAATGTGACAAATTTCGTGATTCGGATAAGACAACTGCGAAAAATCTGAGCTTCGGGTAGAACTGAATCAGCGAGAGAAACAACACACCCAAACGCAGTAAGCACTATATCAGCTGAGCCACAAAGCCACAACGGTATGCCAGGAATGCCAATTTTAGGCTCAATTACACACCCAATTCCCTGTGTCATGTGCGATTCACTAAATAAGGGTTCACTGTTAATAAGTGCTTCGGCCCAACGACACGCCCGTCAGCCTGTTACCTATCAAGTCCTGATGTAATTCTATAAGTTTTTCAACCATCACGTGTTCACAGTGGCTTTCCTCGAGAATGTCCAGCACATTAACAAAACGAGCAATAAATTGAATATTGTGATGATAGAGATATTTTGGAAGTAATACTGCGTGTTGAGTTCCATCACCTACGTGTGGTTACTCACACGAATTGAAAGATTGTGATTCAGTTACTAAGTGGGTTTACTCACGCCGCAACAGGACATCAAATCTTCACTTGCTTTCTCCCCAGATTTGCTGGGGTTGCAGAGAGCGATTGGTCGATTACGCAGCGGGAAGGCTGCAGGCGAGGGTGGGCTGCCAGGCGAGATCCTGAAGAACGGTGGGAAAACGCTTTGCTCCAGCTGGTTCACTCCATGTGGAAGCACGAGGCGATGCCGCAGGATTTGAAGGATGTCCTTATCGTACCCTTGTTCAAAGGCAAGGGTAGCAAGCCGTACGCCGACAGCTACCGGGGCATCAGTCTTCCTACCTACGTAGGCAACGTGCTTGCCAGAATCCTCCTGAACCGATTGAATGCGAATGTTTTGGAGGTCAATGTTCCCGAGGAGCAGTGTCGATTTCGGGCGAGTCGGAGTACAGTCGACCTGGAATTTGCTGCTCGACAGCTTCAGGAGAAGTGCCGGGAACGGAACCAGCCCCTGTATGTCATGTTCGTGGACTTCACCAAGGCGCTGTGGACGGTGCTTAGTAAGTTTGAATGTCCAGGAAAGTTCGTCAATACGATTAGAATGTCGCATTTGAGCATGAGGGTGAAGGTTCAATCGTGTGGATCGACCTCTGATGAATTCGACATCGTCACTGGTATGAAGCAGCCCATATTTGACTGCCATGGTAACAGTTGCTTTTCGGAACTCTGGAGGGGATGGCTTTGAGGTAGAATACCGGACGGACGGGCGGCTGTTGAATATCCGATGTTTTCGCGCCCCAACCCGGTTACATACCTCAACGATGAGCATGCTTCTATTAGCAGATGACAGCGCATTGATGGCACACAGTGAAGAAGAACTGCAACGTCTGGCTACAGCTTCCGCATCGGCATCATCAAAGTTTGGATTGGACATTAACACAGGTAAGACGCTTTCCTTCGTTCAGCCTCCTCCTGGTAGAGGTGCTGCTTGTGTGCCTCCACTCTAAATCCGCATCGATGGAGACATTGTCGATAGCTGTGGGGATTTTTGCTACTTAGGTAGTAATTTGTCGACAGATCGGTCCGTGGACCGGGAGCTGAGAGCGTGCGTGGCGAAGGCTAGTGATGCTTTCGGACGTCTTGAAAGGCGTGTCTGGAAGAATCATAGCTTGAAGATGGCCAACAAACTGTGTGTTTACCGCCCAATGGTGCTGTCTACACTGCTGTACAGCAGTGGGAAAAGGGCACTGCACCAGCTCCTTTGGCTCGGTCACGTCCGTCGGATGGGCGACGACCGTATTCCGAAGCAGCTGCTATGCGGACAAGTAAAAACAGGTAAGCGAAATCCTGGTTGTTGGGACGACTTGGCGTTGAACCGGACGGCTTGGAGAAACACGGTCCGGACGGGCATGCGAAAGTTCAACGAACAGTTATTGCGCGGCCGCGAGCGGAAGCGTGCGGTACGCAAGTGAACCATCGGTACCATAGGTCGCGGTGATGTGAATATATGGGGTTGCGAGGTGTGCGGCCGCGAATGCGCTGGTCGTCTGGGATCAGTAGGTCACCAACGTACTTGGAGTATATCGTCGGCGAAGAGACGACGAGCATGTTAGGCTCAGGTCCGGTAGTTCATATCAGTATATCCATTCTTCTTCTGTCAATGAACACATCGGCCAACCGCTTGGTCGTTGATAATTAATCTGCTCCTCTTCTCGGAAACCTGGGTGTTCGCAATCTCTTACCCATTTATTTCCTCAGCTTCGTCGGTGTATTGTGTGATGAATGGTCTGTCTAGCCTTCCGTAGTTCAATGTGAACTTCTTATTTCATCCTCATGTTCTCTGGGATGCACTAACATGGGCCCCTATAAAACTGTAAAGCTTCTTGCATTACACTCCACAAATCTATCTTCTCAGTTTAAATCTCGTCATTGCAGTCTCTCTCTGTTTAATTTCCGAGAGATAAGGGTATCTTCCTCAGACAGCCAATCAACTGGCTAACCAGCATTGGCCGGCTGGGCAAAAAAGCCCCACTGGCACACCTCCCGGTCTTATTCCATCGGGTTTACACTAGATGTGTGGTATGTGGGTGGAACCGTAAGTGGTGCGGCGCAAACCAATTGCGGCGATGGCTAATAGCAGGTCTCCTTTGGATTCGGTCACTGTGAAAGGCTAATCCAAATCGGATGCCGCCAACCGGATGTACTCACATGTTGTGAGCTAGGAATGTGGATGGCGCAAGAATTGTTTATTCGGGAACCCAAAATATATGGATTATGCGCTTCAACATGAATACAATGAAAAACGCTAATCTGCGTATGGCATTCGTCTCAGACGTTCATGGTAGTCACGGTCACCAGTGCTCAGTTTACTTGCACAGCAATAAAGCACTTCCTGCGATACTGCACTCCAGAGCTTCTTCTTGCTTTTTCCCGTGGCAATTTCAATGTCAAAATCCGTGCTCTTCCCCCGCTACGGGATGATAGTGGTCTGCATAGCGTAGTACGATAGCTCGTCCACATCAACTATCGGGTTTCCATGGTCGTGATTACGCAATACTCTGTGTGCTAGTAGGCGTGTCTAGTCCATGTTTGTCCTTGTCTGTATGATGTAGGTAACTGGCATGTTTTACGTTTGTAAATAATGAGAATAAACAAAGTACTAACATATCACAACGTATGTCTACCTTCGCTGCCTGTGTTGCAGAGACGTGATACGTTTGGATCTTTCTGCGGCCTCCCCCTTTCAGTTACACTATCCGCTATGCGCCAAGTTATGATGCTTTTAACATGCATTGAAAAAAACGGACAAAATATGAAATTTCCAGCCCGAATAGAATAAAACGCAGAGGCACTGGTACGGGAACTTGTGCCATACTGTTTGTTATACAATACTAAGTCGCATATGTCGCGTTTATCTTGAAGTTAATGTCGCAATATTGGAAGAGGTCAGAAATCCACATGAAGAGAGAACTTTCTATACACGGTTTCAACCGTAGTGTTAGTTTGTCTGCTCGATCAAAAACGTTAGATAAGCCTAGAAAAACCAGCATCAACTGGTTTTTATTCATCAGCTGCCTTTGTCAAATGTTTGCCAACAGCCAGGAAGTTGATAGCATGCACAAAACCCTATGGAAATCCATGTTGACTATCAGAAGAAAATGTGAGTGAAATGAGAGGTTTACGAAAGTGGTGGCTAATTCAGCTCTTCTTAACCCCTAAGGCAACCAACCATAATGCGATCAACCTGTAATCAGAGATCAGAGGCACTTAAGCGGTCACACTTACCAGAGAGCTTCATAGTTGGTTAACGTGCACAATACACCACACAGTTTCAGGTGGGCTCAGGAGAACCGGGTTGTGTACGGTCGATATTTTGCACTGGTTGTCAGCACGTGTATGCACACACGCCTTTTAATTATTGGCGATCATGGCAGAACACATCCATACCTAGTACGCAAAATTCACCGACTTTAAAGTCGGCCATATAAAAGTATTCAGTCACAGAGAGCAGACGACCTTAACGCAAGGGTATTCTATTAGAAAGTACACAAAGTAATTCTATTCGAAGATGTGCAACATGGATACAAAGCTTTTCAATAAATTATGAATTTTTTACAGGGATTGTAAACGACAGTATTCCGATGATTGCAGGAGCTCGTTCACATTAAGATGCCGCAAATGGATTGCTAAAACAAGTAGACTATAGGGCTGAATGGGGGTAGCGTAATTCTGTTGGTACGTTGTGCACTCGACACTGTATACAGACCGGTGTGAACAACACGGGGTTTTGCGCGCACCCTGACCATCACTCACGACTAGGAATTCACCTGATCCCAACAATGTTGGGTGTGTTGTTTTTATCACGGTGATCCAAATATTGGTGCAAATGCCTTCAAATAGCCCAATCGTCATGTAACGCAAGATGGGCTTCAATATTACGGTGATTGACGCGAGGTCATGCTTGTGGTTACTACGTCCAAAACCCTCGGGCCCAGCCGGGATTTGAACCCGGGACCACTCGCACCCTAAGCGAGTATCATACCCCTAGACCACTGGGCCTGCACCCGATTCTCGAAAACACAGTGTCTCGCATGTGTTGTGAACCCAGAAGGCGGATGGCACAGAGGTTGTTTATTTGGGAAACCAATACACGACTTAAGCGTCTCAACGGGACTGCGAACAGAAACACTCATTTGCACAACACACTCGTCCGAGAATGCTCCAATCGCTTTAGACACCATGTCTCAGTTCCGTCATGTGACGAAAGCCATTCCATGTCATTCTGCTTTCCAATCATCCTTCCCGTATCTCTCCCGTATTTATCTTGCGATCATTTCGATCCATGCTGCTACTGAATAGTGGTGTGAGTAGTATGGTGCGACCGTCTATCCTCACTACATATGATTCAGCCTGAAGGGCGTCTGCACACATTGGCCGCTACATTCCGCATTCGCTTCATCACTCATGCTTTCACTCGCACACTCCTCACGTATTGTTGACTCGAAAGAGATCGGATGTGTGTTGTGTGAGTTGAGATATTTCTCGTCCAACCTGCTATTCCCGGATATCCAGTTTGTAGACTGACAAAGCAATCATGAGATGGGCTGTGCTGTCAAGATCTAGGCCAATTGGGCCAACATATGATGGACGGGCGGTGATCTGATTTGGAGCTAGATACTCGTGTCGTTCTGATGATGTGAGTAGCGCAAGAGGAATTTACGTCTCAACTGAAACATCATAGAACACGAATGAGGCTCAAATTGATTGTCAATTCTGAAGGAAACCAGATGAGCAGATCATTATCACATTGATATCTGAAATGGGATCGCGCTGCACACCAGATGCTCGAGATCCGTTGCTGTAGGCGAAAGAGGAATGGATGATCGATCCGTCCGAGTTGCGTCCAGAGTTCTTCGGTTTGCAAGTTGTCCTCGAAATTCAGCCAAGTGTGAGCATCTACTACGCGATCGTATGGACACAGCTACACGTGTGAACAGATTGCCCTTCAAAAGGTGATGGAACTGGTAAGGGACCGAGGTCTACGAGGGCTGAGCAATATGTGGCAGCCAGAACCCTGGTCCCATTGGGAATCACGGTCTCGTGGACAGAGCATGAGCTACCACTTCCTGTGTGTATGGCACGTGTGAGGCAACACTCAGAACATGACATTCAGGCCTAAGTGAAAAGCATGCATTCAGAGTGTTAAATCGCTCCCGCACTCAATGACGCACTCGACAAATCCGATCAGTTGCGTTCACTCACACGGTCGGTCTAATGGGATCAGTTTGCAAGTTTGGATAAAGGTTAGAACGGTACTAGTGACAAACAGCGTGATAACAATGCTCTCTCGTCTTCAACGTGAATTAGGCAGCTACTCAAATTATCCAACAGGACAAGCGTTCCGACTGGGGAAACCAAAACCGACCTCGCAACATAGCCATCAGTCAACGGGGAAGGAGGTTATTAGTAGAGTCGAGTATGGATGAAGTTGAGAACGTGTGAAACAAAACCAAGCAAGACTGTTTCAGTTAATGTTTACAAATAGCAATTAAACATGGACACATTCTGCGTGTGCAGCCATGGCATAAAGTTCGTCCTAGTAGTTCACACTGCACGCAGCAAAATACAAAATCAGATCGAATGAGATTCAGGGCCGATCTGTAACACACAAATCAAACTTGCTTAAACAAATCCAACATTCTGTAGCAGAATAGAGTTTGTGCTTTCCGGGGGAAACACGTGGCAATTTTTAGCACACGGTTGAGATTGACATTTTTCACCAGCCAAACAGACCTCGAATTTCATAGCTCCATATAGTGTTGGAAGTATTATTAGCCTGACGTCCATATAGAAATTATCACGCGTTGAATGACGCCTCAGAATCCTACATGGTGAAGCTCTTTTGCGAATTTATTTGCTACCAGTCTTGCGTGATATTAATGGCGTGAGTTACTCATATGCTGGTTTCCTTTGAAATAGCTAACTAATGTCTTCACACTATACTCTGAGTTTGTTGCATTCAGCTTTTCCGACCAGCTGTACCAGTCAACGAATCCTAACTTGAACGACTTGCACCTGCGAGCCAGCAACAGCATTGGTACCACTACCCCAACGGATCGTATAACGAAGCCACGCAACTTAGCGTTCCTTTTTTCATGTAACCGGTGTGAGGGAAGTCGGTTTGATCAGGAAGCAGTCGTCTACCACATAACACCTCACGCCCAAAGCTCGCTGGCATTCACAACTGCCGAGCTCACGATTCCGGAAGTCAGTAAGTTTCTCTTCATTAGATAAATTTTCAATAGCTTCATTACAGTTGGAAACCCACTTGGTGAATCTAAACCCACACAACCGCAGCATCGCCCGAAGTTCATCTACCACATCTCTTGCCTCGGATATTGAGTCGAATGCCGCTAGGCAGTCATCCACATAGAAGTTCCCTTTCAATATGATCGCAGTTTTCTTTAGAAATTTCTGCTGATTATCCATAGTTTTCGTAGTGTGAAACTAGCATGAAATGGCGACGATGTCGCTCCGAAGTGGTGGACAATCAGTTCGTAGGTATCTGGTGGTCCTTCAAACGATTCAGAACCCCACCAAAGAAAATTCAATACATCTCGGTCACGACTTGGAACTCTTACTTGCAGGAACATCTCTTCAGTGTCGGCGGAGACTGCCACCGGGCATTTGCGATAACGTATAAGCAATCATTACAAACTACTACTAGGGTCCAGATCTTTGAATAAGGTTTGGTTGAGAGACTCCTCGGTGTTCAGTAGCACAATTAAAGACTCCCCGTATCTCACCGGATCTATTTGGGTTAATTACGGAACGGTGTGACAAGTACCATTTTCGTGCTATAGTCGTGGCATTCTTACTTATGTAGCCCTTCCTGATGTGCTCCAGTATCACGGCCTAGTAGCCAGTACTTAGTTTTGGGTTATGAATCAACCTTTTATTCAATGCAGCAAGGCGTTTCTCACCCACCTCCTTAGTGTTGTGCAATACCCAGCTATTTTTTCTCCATGGCAAGCTCACCTCATAGTGACTGTTCTTGAGAACTACACTGCTTTCAGTCATACTTAATGCTCGTCTGTCCTCCACAGAAGGCCTTTTGTCCTCCGAGGTGCTCCAGTCAGTGAAATTTAATTCATACATCATTCGGATGGAATCGTCCAACAAAACCGGACGTTCTCCGGCGAGGTTTACACAATGTTCATTCCGGGCTTTGGCACGACATGGACCTCGGAGACTTCAGCCGAAAAAGGTCTTACTCGCATAAGGCTCACTGATCTTCTCAGCCTCTGTTCCAGTACCCAGTGTGCTTCAGGGTTGTCGCATCCTATCAGAATCCCTACGCAGGTTCCAGTTAAACTCTAGAAAGAAATACACTTCAGGTGGGTCCATCTATCTACCTGTGGTTGGTGGACGACCTGAGCCTGCGTCAGTTGCAGTTGTTTAACCGTATAAACTGAATCAGCTCTGATAGAATGCTCCTGATCCAAGGATTGCAACACAACTGATACGTTATTGCATGGTGTTGCATAAGTTTCGTGTAGAGTACGCAACATCGTCCCTACAAATCAATTGTTCTTGGAAAAGTTTCGTCGAGCTTCGGACCCGTTGTGCACAAAGGCATACGCTGTCACTGACGCTTCCGGGGCAACCAATCTTATCTGGACGAATCTTAGACACACACCGTTTAGAGTGGATTAGCACCGTAGAGGGAGTTCTCTGTTGTCTCCTCTCTACCCAGTTTAGGCTAGTCCTCATTGTAAAGCGATTGGATTGGACGAACGCATCGATACGAAGTCAACCATTGATTCACTGAAGGCTACGGCCAATCAGTGTCGAAAACACGAACAGACTTGTATGTCAGCGCGGGTACCAATCAGAACGGAACGGTACTCCAGCATCGGGTTTTGTTATAACGAGCACCGGAGTAAAACAAGTTGTTTAAGTGCGTCACGCGTTGAAACAAACGAGCTACAAGCGGAGTCGAGCCGACCAATGGGAAAGCGAAAGCTTCAACACCAATTGTAATTCTTCATTTTACCGATGCGTCTAGTCTATAAAATAACCAGTAAAAATTCAATTAACTGAGATTTGCCTTGTGCCACGAAGACTGGCTTTTGCTTTCGTTCTGGAAGGTAGCGATTTTCAACACTGGTGAACCAACGGATGATGGCGTTGACCACAACCTTCTGTCGCACATCGTATGTGTACCCCACAAGATCTTGCTACATGGTTCTCTTCCAAGCAAACGAAACAGCGTATGATGTTCTTCAGCATTATTTTGAGTCGCTCAGATGATCGACCACTGAACCAACCTGGTAAGGAGAACACGTGTTGGTAAGACACAAGTACAAGTTGTGTCAATTGATTCCGTGGTACAGGCATATAAAGAGTGAATAACCAAAGACAACCGATCAATAACTAACTGACGAATCGGCAAGCACTAGTACACGTGATTGGTTAATTTGTAGCATGACTTATCCGGCATAAGTTAGGACGCGTGATTGCGTGTAAGCGAGAGACTGCCTGTCCGATTCCGATCCAACACCCTCCTCTGTTAAGATGAACACTATTCGTGCGACCTTTTAGAAGGGTCCATGTTGAGGCGCTTTAGTGGAGCGCGAGTTCGTCGTGAATAACGTGTTTCAATGATAGGGTTTTCTCGTGCCACGTTTTCTTCCGTGTTCCTCTCAGTCATATGTGTTGGCAGTTCGAACGTATCTAACAGAATATCGAGAGGTAATTCACTGATGTCTTCCGGTTTGTCGCAGATGTTGGGATCCCGCTGTCTACTGTGGTTTGTGTGATGAGTCTCTTACTTGCCGTGGACAGTGAGTTCATATAACATGACCTCGACGCTGAGTCACAGTTCCCGGCACCCAACTACACCCATGGTCATAAAAATTTAGAAAAAATACTGGGTCACCTGTATGGAATTCCCGAGCCTTGGCTCCATGATGTTGGTTAAATTGCCTCTACATCTTGATGTTGCGTTGACCCGCCCGCTTGATGGGAAGCATGGCATCGAGAGCTGTTCTCATTCGCCGCCCAAGAAAAACTTCACCTGGTAAAAACCAATTTGGTACGGCTGCATTTGGTGTAGAACGGTAGGTGCGCAAGAGGGTGTCTAAAATTTCACACATTCTTCCTTCCCCCTCCGATATGTGAAGAGCCCTTTTGAGTGTATCAACAAAACGTTCTGCTTGTCCGTTAAATTGAGGATGATATGGAGGACATGCTCTATAGCGAATGATTTACAAAATTGTGAAAACTGTGTTGTAGTGAACTGTGTACCATTGTCAGTCACAAGCGTTTCTGGGAAACCGAACTGAGCAAATATGCGACTTAGACACAGAATAGTAGTAGTCGTGGAAATTGTGCGTAGTGGAACGATCTCCGGCAATTTAGAAAAAGCATCTACGAGGATGAGAAAGTATTGGTCGTTGAGTGGGCCATCAAATTCGGCATGAACTCTTTTCCATGGGCCATCTGGTAGGGGCCAGGAGTGCAACTCAGCTTTGACGGGTAATTTGCCAGCACGTGCACACTGTTTACATGACTTGACCGTGCTCGCAATGTCGGAATCGATCCCTGGCCAATATGCGTAACTACGTGCCAAAGTTTTCATACTTGTTATGCCGGGATGTGCACAATGTAGCATTTGTATAACACGTTTTCTCAGGATTTGTGGTATCACTATACGATCCGCTAACATTAAATACCCGTCCACAACCGTTTGAACCTCCCGCCGTTGGAAGCATGGTTTGTAAAATGCACATAACTCTTCGAGCCAGCCAGTGCGTAAACAATACCTTATCGCCTGCAAGACAGGGTCCGATTGAGTGGCACGCCGGATCATAGTAGAAGTGACGGGCAAATTCCTGATGGACTCTCGAAACACGTATTTTACGTCAGCGTCAACCTCCACAGAGGAAATGACCACGTCCTCACTTGGATGGTTAGTTGACTTATGTGCAATCAGCCTGGAAAGGTCGTCCGCGTGACCAAAACGCTCCGTCTGGATATCTTTGAGGACAAAATCGTAACCGATTGGTAATGTGGCCCAACGTTGAAGTCGGTTAGCCGTGTGAACAGGTATACCCTTTGGTGGGGCGAGTATGGTTAACAGGGGCTTATGGTCCGTGCACAATGTAAACCGACGGCAGTGCAACATCTTATGGAAATTTTCAACGGCGAAAATCAAAGCCAAACCTTCTTTATCTATCTGGCTGTAATTTCTCTCGGCAGGTAACGGTGATCACGAAGCATGGCTGACTGTCTTTTGGTGATCGTCAGGGAATTGGTGTAAAACCACAGCCCCAATGCCATAGTCTGAAGCGTCAGCAGCCACAATAATAGGGAGATTAGGATCATACTGTGTCAGTAGTAGGTCCGAAGACAACATTCGCTTGAGGCTATCAAACGCAGATTGACACTCGTGAGACCAAACCCATTTGGTGTCCTTGCGTAACAGATTGTTTAGAGGTGCTCTTAGTTGATGCATATTGGGCTCGAAACTGTTATAATAGTTCACAAGACCCAAGAATGACTGTAACTGTACTCGATTAGTAGGAGAAGGGAGGCCTTTAGTCGCAGAAATTTTAGCGGGGTCCAAACGACGACCATTGCAATCGACGATGAATCCCAGATATTTGATTTGAGGCAAGAAAAACTCACATTTTTGTTTCCGTAAGGCGAATCCGTATTCATGAATACGATCAAAGACTTGTTCTAAGTGTGTTTTGTGCTCATCTGGTGAAAGGCTTACAGTGATGAGATTGTCCATGTATGAAACAGCCAGCGCCAAACCACTAAACGTAGTATCCACAATTTTCTGAAATATCGCTGGAGCACAATTAACACCGAATGGAAGTCTGGTGTAAAGGTGCAGTCCTCGATGCATGCTTTTCACTTAGGCCTGAATGTCATGTTCTGAGTGTTGCCTCACACGTGCCATACACACAGGAAGTGGTAGCTCATGCTCTGTCCACGAGACCGTGATTCCCAATGGGACCAGGGTTCTGGCTGCCACATATTGCTCAGCCCTCGTAGACCTCGGTCCCTTACCAGTTCCATCACCTTTTGAAGGGCAATCTGTTCACACGTGTAGCTGTGTCCATACGATCGCGTAGTAGATGCTCACACTTGGCTGAATTTCGAGGACAACTTGCAAACCGAAGAACTCTGGACGCAACTCGGACGGATCGATCATCCATTCCTCTTTCGCCTACAGCAACGGATCTCGAGCATCTGGTGTGCAGCGCGATCCCATTTCAGATATCAATGTGATAATGATCTGCTCATCTGGTTTCCTTCAGAATTGACAATCAATTTGAGCCTCATTCGTGTTCTATGATGTTTCAGTTGAGACGTAAATTCCTCTTGCGCTACTCACATCATCAGAACGACACGAGTATCTAGCTCCAAATCAGATCACCGCCCGTCCATCATATGTTGGCCCAATTGGCCTAGATCTTGACAGCACAGCCCATCTCATGATTGCTTTGTCAGTCTACAAACTGGATATCCGGGAATAGCAGGTTGGACGAGAAATATCTCAACTCACACAACACACATCCGATCTCTTTCGAGTCAACAATACGTGAGGAGTGTGCGAGTGAAAGCATGAGTGATGAAGCGAATGCGGAATGTAGCGGCCAATGTGTGCAGACGCCCTTCAGGCTGAATCATATGTAGTGAGGATAGACGGTCGCACCATACTACTCACACCACTATTCAGTAGCAGCATGGATCGAAATGATCGCAAGATAAATACGGGAGAGATACGGGAAGGATGATTGGAAAGCAGAATGACATGGAATGGCTTTCGTCACATGACGGAACTGAGACATGGTGTCTAAAGCGATTGGAGCATTCTCGGACGAGTGTGTTGTGCAAATGAGTGTTTCTGTTCGCAGTCCCGTTGAGACGCTTAAGTCGTGTATTGGTTTCCCAAATAAACAACCTCTGTGCCATCCGCCTTCTGGGTTCACAACACATGCGAGACACTGTGTTTTCGAGAATCGGGTGCAGGCCCAGTGGTCTAGGGGTATGATACTCGCTTAGGGTGCGAGTGGTCCCGGGTTCAAATCCCGGCTGGGCCCGAGGGTTTTGGACGTAGTAACCACAAGCATGACCTCGCGTCAATCACCGTAATATTGAAGCCCATCTTGCGTTACATGACGATTGGGCTATTTGAAGGCATTTGCACCAATATTTGGATCACCGTGATAAAAACAACACACCCAACATTGTTGGGATCAGGTGAATTCCTAGTCGTGAGTGATGGTCAGGGTGCGCGCAAAACCCCGTGTTGTTCACACCGGTCTGTATACAGTGTCGAGTGCACAACGTACCAACAGAATTACGCTACCCCCATTCAGCC
The DNA here is from genome assembly GCA_008508345.1 of Paragonimus westermani. Lineage (NCBI taxonomy): Eukaryota > Metazoa > Platyhelminthes > Trematoda > Plagiorchiida > Troglotrematidae > Paragonimus > Paragonimus westermani. The sequence goes on from QNGE01001161.1 coordinate 43,593, forward strand.
CTATAGTCTACTTGTTTTAGCAATCCATTTGCGGCATCTTAATGTGAACGAGCTCCTGCAATCATCGGAATACTGTCGTTTACAATCCCTGTAAAAAATTCATAATTTATTGAAAAGCTTTGTATCCATGTTGCACATCTTCGAATAGAATTACTTTGTGTACTTTCTAATAGAATACCCTTGCGTTAAGGTCGTCTGCTCTCTGTGACTGAATACTTTTATATGGCCGACTTTAAAGTCGGTGAATTTTGCGTACTAGGTATGGATGTGTTCTGCCATGATCGCCAATAATTAAAAGGCGTGTGTGCATACACGTGCTGACAACCAGTGCAAAATATCGACCGTACACAACCCGGTTCTCCTGAGCCCACCTGAAACTGTGTGGTGTATTGTGCACGTTAACCAACTATGAAGCTCTCTGGTAAGTGTGACCGCTTAAGTGCCTCTGATCTCTGATTACAGGTTGATCGCATTATGGTTGGTTGCCTTAGGGGTTAAGAAGAGCTGAATTAGCCACCACTTTCGTAAACCTCTCATTTCACTCACATTTTCTTCTGATAGTCAACATGGATTTCCATAGGGTTTTGTGCATGCTATCAACTTCCTGGCTGTTGGCAAACATTTGACAAAGGCAGCTGATGAATAAAAACCAGTTGATGCTGGTTTTTCTAGGCTTATCTAACGTTTTTGATCGAGCAGACAAACTAACACTACGGTTGAAACCGTGTATAGAAAGTTCTCTCTTCATGTGGATTTCTGACCTCTTCCAATATTGCGACATTAACTTCAAGATAAACGCGACATATGCGACTTAGTATTGTATAACAAACAGTATGGCACAAGTTCCCGTACCAGTGCCTCTGCGTTTTATTCTATTCGGGCTGGAAATTTCATATTTTGTCCGTTTTTTTCAATGCATGTTAAAAGCATCATAACTTGGCGCATAGCGGATAGTGTAACTGAAAGGGGGAGGCCGCAGAAAGATCCAAACGTATCACGTCTCTGCAACACAGGCAGCGAAGGTAGACATACGTTGTGATATGTTAGTACTTTGTTTATTCTCATTATTTACAAACGTAAAACATGCCAGTTACCTACATCATACAGACAAGGACAAACATGGACTAGACACGCCTACTAGCACACAGAGTATTGCGTAATCACGACCATGGAAACCCGATAGTTGATGTGGACGAGCTATCGTACTACGCTATGCAGACCACTATCATCCCGTAGCGGGGGAAGAGCACGGATTTTGACATTGAAATTGCCACGGGAAAAAGCAAGAAGAAGCTCTGGAGTGCAGTATCGCAGGAAGTGCTTTATTGCTGTGCAAGTAAACTGAGCACTGGTGACCGTGACTACCATGAACGTCTGAGACGAATGCCATACGCAGATTAGCGTTTTTCATTGTATTCATGTTGAAGCGCATAATCCATATATTTTGGGTTCCCGAATAAACAATTCTTGCGCCATCCACATTCCTGGCTCACAACATGTGAGTACATCCGGTTGGCGGCATCCGATTTGGATTAGCCTTTCACAGTGACCGAATCCAAAGGAGACCTGCTATTAGCCATCGCCGCAATTGGTTTGCGCCGCACCACTTACGGTTCCACCCACATACCACACATCTAGTGTAAACCCGATGGAATAAGACCGGGAGGTGTGCCAGTGGGGCTTTTTTGCCCAGCCGGCCAATGCTGGTTAGCCAGTTGATTGGCTGTCTGAGGAAGATACCCTTATCTCTCGGAAATTAAACAGAGAGAGACTGCAATGACGAGATTTAAACTGAGAAGATAGATTTGTGGAGTGTAATGCAAGAAGCTTTACAGTTTTATAGGGGCCCATGTTAGTGCATCCCAGAGAACATGAGGATGAAATAAGAAGTTCACATTGAACTACGGAAGGCTAGACAGACCATTCATCACACAATACACCGACGAAGCTGAGGAAATAAATGGGTAAGAGATTGCAAACACCCAGGTTTCCGAGAAGAGGAGCAGATTAATTATCAACGACCAGACTGTCTTCACAGCACGAAGACATGCCGCGGTGTATTGCGAAATCGCATGTGTGCTATTTCAGCACCCGGTTGAATATCTCGACATGGTCATTAAATATGGCGAACACCCAGGTCGGATAAATTGCGGACAGCATGGACGACTGGAGGAGACATCGCCCAATCAAATCGGACCAGCGGACGGGGAATGGCAGGCGGAACCCCTCCCTCGACAGAAGGCGTCGGCCGTACACATAAACAGGGCAGAAGTGCACAAGATATGTTAGCGGAAACCGCCGCCTTGTTGTGGACCGAAATTTCAGTACAGAAACTCAGACGTACGGGTGGCGTAGGAACGTGTGAATTTGATGGTAAAGATCTTGCCATATTGAACGAATTTTTGCTACAATGCGTTGCGTTACGTTGATTTTTCGTTTGCACTCAACAGTCGCAAACCTAATATTTGCAGGCTATATACGATTGGCAAATGAACGTAGAAAATGAATAGATACGCATATATTCACCCCATTTATTGTCAACAGCAACACGGCAACCCCAACTGTTACTTCAACCACCTTGAGCACATAGGGCCGGCTGATGAATATTAATCAACATAATCTTGGTAAAGGTCAGTAGCTCCGGGTTTCGATTGCGTAACAATATTTCGACCGACCTAGTTGCATCCGTTGTTGACATGAGGTATCTAGCAATTGATGTCGGGGCGGTTGGTGCGACGGATTGAGCGGTCAGAGAATGTTGTGCCATCAGTAGCTTTAGTCATTTCGGGACGTGTCCTGCCACTCTCTGAGATAGCTGTCGATCCGTTTTGCCTGTGTACACCTCATTACAACTCCAAGTGAAATGGATGACAACGTGGGAAATGTGAAAGTGAGACAAACTGCGTTTGTGGTTATTTATAACTGGTTCTCTAGTGGTTTGAACCAAACGTAACTGGGCAACCTCATACGTATGGGATAGACCAGACATCAAGTTGTGCCTGACATCGTTTACCAGATGATTCCCTATTGCTACAGTGTCGTACTATTGATTACTAAGTCCTACTGCAAACCACATGTGAATAACTGTCAAACTGGTCAAATGTCCGCAGAATGATAGGCGAGTGGATAAGTGTCCAGAACATCACCTTCTGATAACTGTTGTAGACGCAGCTAAAACTAGGCGAATGAAATCTCGGTGTCCAGAAGCTGCGATATCAGAATGTAATCCAAACAAGTTATTCACGTTATGAGATAGACTTCAGATCCCGAGAGGAATTAATCTAGAACCACATCGTCTGGAAGGATACAATCTGGGCGACTATCCGAAAATTCAATCCCACATAGCTGTCCCACCACGACTTCAGGCAAGCGGTAGCTGAAAGAACTATAAATGACATAGGTCCCGGGGACAACACCGTATGGTGATGCAACGAATGCTGCTACAAATGCGCTGGCCTTCTTAGACTGGTAGATCATTACTGTGCTCAGTAAGTCCTCACCGAATGGACGGAGAATGATTTGGGTGGAAATAGACTAACTACATTGTGTGTATACATGTACCTTTGTTTACATTCGCATTAGTCAGCAACACCCGTCTTCCAGCAAATCACTCACTGTTCTTTACAAATACTTGAGCCACAGTGGCCTGAATCCTTATTTTTCCTTCAGTCTCGTTATTGCACTGTATGTTGAAGATCACGTTTGGTTCCCAGTCATGCATAAGGGGCATTAATATGTACTTACATAACGAAATTCTCATCTTATATCTTAAACATCATTTACCCTAGCTTGGACCCTACTATCGCAGTTTCTCAATCTTTGTGCTCAAGGGATAAGGGTTCCAACTGCACACCATTCTGTGATTTGACTTAACTATAAAAAAACCTTCACTCAAACTTCTCTTGGTCCTACTTCTACAAGCTTACACTGGATACAAGGTGGACGAACAGAACCGTGAGTGGCATTCCAATAGCTATGCTTATTTGTGTGCTCCCTTTGGATCCAGTCACTGTGACAAGATAATCGGGAGGAGATAAATGCTTACAACTGGGTAGGTGGAGGTAGGAACAGAAACAACAATAGCTAACCCTTGAATTGAAGTTGAACACTGCCCGTAGTACACAGTGTCATTCGCGAGAGATTTGTGGGGCTAGAGATGCCAACGTCTATAGGACGTACCAGATTGCAGTCACCCTCAAATTCGAGACTCTTGAACTTATATACCCGGGTTATTTTTACGAAAGGATATCACGTCGGTTCCTGTTGTGAAGCGTGGGCACTTGACGACTGTTCTGCGTCTAATTCTGTCCGAACCGTCATGACTATGCTCTGAAGAGACCAGTTGTATACTGACCGACAGCACTTAATGTTTGAATGCATTGAATCCTGCGTTGGTTCCAGACGGTGACTCTGCATTTCAAGTTTGTTAAGCAAGAGCTGACCTTACTGCCGTCTATTCAGTAGGCTTATTATTTAAAAGTAATACAAACCTGACCACAGGGTTAGTGACGTTATACATTGCAAACTATGGTGTATATGGGCCGTGCCGAGTCAGATGATTCATTAGCCTCCATAACCCATCATGTTTATCCACAAAATTTGCGCTCACCGCATCACGGGTTGTTTGTTGACGATGCTTATTTGACGACTCTTTCGGGTAAGTGACACTTCACTATATACAACTGATCAATAAAACTTTACCGTAAAATAGTGAAACATCACTCTATCCCACCCAATTTAGAAAGTTGTAAATTAGGATACTACTTAAAAATTAGTACCATCATGACCTACACCCAAACACACCTCACAAATGGAATAATCATCGTGCCATTTCGACAACTTAATCCTCGGCAGCGTATACATCTAGCCATCCGATACCGTCAGAGGAACACGACAACACGCTGTTTGCTGCCCCAAAAAGTTGGCTAGTCCCATTCGCCTACAACATGGTCAAGGTCATTCAGGCACAGCCAATCAGAATCCGATTTTCCGGTAGTCTATATTGACCGCCGCGTTCCGGCTTCATAAGATTACAGTCGAACAACGGACATGCCGGATTCTGGTCACAGAAGCGTGTGATTTCACAGTTATTACGCTGCCAAACAATGCGTTGCAGGGTTCAAGTTAGCTGCATGCTTACCACCTCCATTGCATTTATTTTGATCGGACTAGTTTTGAATAAATGGAGCTGTGGTGGTCTGTTCACTAGCTGCCTAGAATGGGCAAAAGCACCCATCATCTCGGTAATCTCGCTCATGTGTAGTGGACTTGCTTGTCTCGTTTGTGGGTTGATTATGGAACTGATCAACTGTTGTGCCCCAACACTGGACTATAATCCGAGTTACACGACAACCCGTTTGACGTTAATACTAATCGGCATTGGGCTAATTATCTCAGGTGTGGTTGTGTTTACAGCCAGCTTCGACCAGCAATGGTCTTATTTGCTTACCGTAACTGGTGGTGTGTTCGCAGTTCAGGTGTGTGTTATTTCGATATTCAATTCACAATGTGCTCGCCATCAAAGAATCATCCGTCAGCCTACAGAAACGCGGCCTGTGTTTATTAGTTGACTCAGGGATGTCCCCAAAACTGCCGTTGTTGATTTGATTCGCTTTGTATTCTGTGAAGATGATAAAACTCAAAGTCAGTTTGCGCTTCTAATACAGACCGTGTTTATTCGGGAGTAACGAACAAACATTTTTTATTATGGGACTTTGCTGAGTGATGTTAAATAACTCAGTTGTGTCTCAGGGATTATCATAACTGTACTGCGATTCATAGTTGGATGTCAGTTGTTTTTACCAACATGTGTGGATTGGTTCATTTTTCCGAGGAGAGTAAGACGGTTTCCTTAGACAATATCGGTTTGTTTCTGTCTTTAACATGCTTATATAGTTTTTCAGTTCTATACAATTCACGCCACGTATTTAACTCCTGAGTATCAATTTGCAAAATTACTCAGCAAGAACAAAAGCCACTAGACCAAGTCTAAAAGTTTATTAGGGTAATATCAGTTACACAAGCAGTCAGTCCACATTTTTTCGTTCACTTTTCAGCTAACTTCAGCTCTTCAGTTTGTAGTAATCAGTTTTTAACAGCCAATCACTTTTTCCGAACAGCTTAGGCTAGTTCTCCTAAATTATTGGCTGTGGTCAGTGTTATTTTGATCATGTATTGTAGACAGATTAGTCGGTCATTTCCTTGGTAGTGCTGCCGTTGGCGATTAGCAAATGATGTGACGGTTAGTGATTGGGGCAGATGAAGACCAAATTTGACTGAGTTTCGTACAACTGAGACTTCGAAGCCTGACTAAGTACGAGATGTCATTTCCAACGAGTTAATTTGAAACAGTCTCCTGGTGCTTGTAGGTTAGACTAGCACGCTGTATTGCATCAACCTTGGACACCCAAGACAAGTGCATTCTTGTGAGACTCCCGTGATGTCCCTGAATCTGTGTGATCGTTAACGGGTTGGGTTGGTGAGAGGCGACCATCATGTTATAACAGTTGGCAAATGGTTGCTTGGCCTTTATCCGAACTTATTCTACTAATGAACTGATAATTCCCACCTACAGTGTTTTATCCCGTCCCGTCGGTTTACAGCGTTTCTGCTAACATGCTCAACAACCGTGTATCCAGTAACTACTTGTTGTGTCCGCTGACAAACCATTAGTTGAAAAACTTAATCTGAGGACTAGCGACTTAAAAAAGTGACCCCGGGACAAAGCACAGGTCGGAATTATTAATCACAAGTTGATCGTTTGAAAAAGCTGAAAACTACCACAGGCTACTACGGACTGAACAGGGGACATCTTGTGTGTGGTAAAGAGAAGCAACTTATGATGGGCAAGTGGGTATACGCTTGACTCCAGTCCATCAACAATTTAGAATGGTTTTCAGAAAAACAATCGGACTGTGGTCCCCGCCTGCGCTGAATTAAAATAACGTGGTTAAGTCAGCAAACAAAATGTATTTCTGTTGTAACTGGTTCAATGGCCTACGAGCAGGTAAACAGTTAACGGAATAATGATTAGTGAAACGGCATATAATGGAACAACGGTCAGCGGTAATGAACAACGGACTACGGAGTATGTGCGACTAGTGCGAAGACTTTCCGGCCAACCCAACCACCCGAAACTAACGCAAGAACACAGAGAAAAGACTGGCCTCCGGACAAAGCTCCTTTATGCCACTCAATCCGAAGACAACACGGTCACAAACCAGATCATGCTTAAAGGATTTGTGACCAATCGGAAGACCAACTCAAAGGTGGACCCAGTGATGAGCAGAACGGTACAGTGATACTCGTAGGAGGGATGTAGGCGTGTGAGCGTTTAGACGCGTAGGCGGGGTGTGGGCGTTTCAGCGTTTGGGCGCGTAAGTGGGATGTCAGAGATTTGGCACATGGATTGACCGTGCTAACTATGAAGGTCACTCGCCAGTGTACTTTGTTGGTTTTTGACACAATATTTTCGGGGAACTGGCTGGCTCCCCGACAGTTTCGAACAGTAGTCAGATCTATAGTTCGTATTTACACCTAGCCTAGTCAGAAACCAAGCGCAATAATTAGGACAGGAAAGAAATGGCGCAAGGAGGTCGTCAACCCACTCGGTGGCGCTCAAAAGCACGTCAAACTGAAAGTTCGTCAAAAACCTTTAAGTACGTAAAAGAGCACTCAACAAGGAACAACCGAAACGCCTATGAAGAATAAAACGTGTCCTTTAAGAAAAGGGATAGGCGTTCGTTGTGTGTAATTAGTAGCACTACTGAAGAAAATAAAATTGAGTTCATATTTGGTCTCCCATAAGAAGTATGCACAGCAGCATTCACACAAAACAGAGAAGCAGAAGGTCACGGTTGCAGCCAACATCCCTAGAGAAGTCACAAGGTCGTTGATCACAGTTTGTTACTTGTTCGTGACCACACAGAACTAGGTATGGGGATATGGAAGCAGTCGGGAAAAATCGAAGGAAACTTCGAAGAGCACCTGACAGGAAATGATGTTTTCTACGGGTAAATTAGTCGCTGACACTTGTTTCGTTGAGTGGTTATTACTATGAGTAAATGAGTGTTCATTTTTAGTGTGGATTAACTGAATGAAATGCCATTATGTCCTACATGTTCTTCGTTCATATCACTAGGTAGACTGATATTGCGATGTGATACGTTTTCCGTTATACGATGAAAACCCAATCACAGTTTATCGTTATCGGTAGACCATGCTATACCACGCATGCACTACGTACGTGCTTACAGTTTTCTGTCAGTTCACATATAAACTTGTTTTTTTCAGATTTGGATATTGCGGTTTGTTCTGTTGTTGGTTCTTGTAATAACATAAGGTGACATATTCAGTCATTAAAAGAAGCAAATTGCTGAAAAGAACGAGCAAAGTAAATTTATGAAGATGGGTGTTCAATACTGTGGAAGCAACCGCGTCACTAACTCTAACATGAAACAAATATCCGAAAACATATCTAACCGGTGGTGTGGATAGTCACGCATTTCTCAGCCATGCACACAGTACCTTCCCACTGTGTTCACCGGAGTAGTCAGTGTTTTCACAGCCTGCACTCGAGTCATCTCCATGTGACGATCTTATTTGGTGAACAATGGCTTTAATAAATAGCGACGAGCCATAATTGACATAGTGAGTGCGTGATTAGATAGACACTGTAATGTTTAGAAATCTCTGGCTCCAGAAATACTTCAGACATGAGCTTGTTGTTGATTGGGTGAAACTGGATTTCTCAAATTAACGCGGAATCACTAGTTAATAAAGTGAGGTGGCGGTTTAAGAACTTCGTTAAATGTAACTATGGTTCAATCGAAACATAGCAAAGGAATATCTAAATGACTAATTTATTCGTTTTTTTTAGCACGTTGTAAAATATATCAAAGATGAACAGAGTTCGATTCAGTGAACTGTTACAGAAAACGAGATGTCCCGTCTAGTTTTTTTGCTAATAACTGACAACTGACTGGAGGTATAAGTCGTCAAACGTTACTCATGGCTGGAAGCAGCTTTCACTCACAAAAGTACTTTTTTTCTGACCATCCGGTAGTTCTGCTGAATGTCGGATGACCTAACGACATTCAAACAGTAGTTTGAGTGGAAAGCGATTCACGATTCATCGTATATTAAGCCGCCAACTATCAGGTTGGAACCAAAAAGTTTACGTTACTTTAGGTTTGCCAACACTATACACAGTGTCCCAGATGTGGTAATTAGTATACGCTTCAAGGCCGCCGTGTGTCCCACACTCGTGCCAAGGCTTGAGGTGCGTTCTGATTGATCGCGGTGTCAACGACCAACGGCCCATTCGTCCACGCACTCAAAAATGACTCTACCGTCTGTAAATGCGACATTATAGTATGTAATTCTACTGACTCACGTGCTCCTTATACCGTTGTTATTACTTGTAAGGCTTACTGTTGACTGAACCCGGATAGTGATACGGCAGTAACCTAATCATGGATCCACAAGTGTGAGCTTTAACTACACTCGGTCATTATGATGCGTATTTCAAGTTGCTAGAACATCTCTCGAGTGGCCCCACCACGTGGACAACATCATGCGCTTTCCGGTCATATACGAAAGAAGACATTGTTCTATCCTGTGCTGACTCTTGAAGGTGACTTTTCTGATCAAGATTACCATATGAACGCCGCCATTTTCAGTCCACTGTGATCATTATTAGTTAATTTTAGGTAACGGGGCCAACTCTTGCGAAATCAAAGATATAACTCGGCAGGGACATTGATGGAAATTCATCGCGCCTATTAACCATTAAACAAGAAACATTTAAAAACGCTTGCTAATAACAAGTAGTAGTAACAGTTACATCAAATAGACGGAGTAGCCATGAGAAGTCCACTAGGTCCCATCTTAGCAGACTTTTTCATGCTAAAAATTGAGCAACAGCTAGCTATGGAGATAGAAAACTTGTCATGTCACAAACGTTACCTCGATGACACCTTAATTTTCAGTCGATCGAAACAGATGATAGATAACCTGGTTCAACGTCTAAATAGTTGCCATCCTAATCTAAAGGTCACTTGTGAATTTGAGGTCGGCAACTGCCTGCCATTCCTAGATATCCTGATAAGTCGTCGGGAAGATGGCTCGGTTAGAAGAACCGTGTGTAGGAAACCCACATGGTCAGGTCAATACCTAAACTTTAGCAGTTTCACACCAATCTAACACAAACGAGCACTAGTAAATAATCTGTTCACACGAGCAAGGCGAATCTGTATGCCCGACAGCCTCGCTGAGGAACTAGATCTGATTACGTCTGTCCTACAATTAAATGGTTATCCCCGGAGTTTCATATATAGAAACAGTAGACAAAAATTACCATCCGAAAAGGTGATCACTGTAGAGAAAATGAGAGTCTACATAGAGCTACCTTTCAGGGGTGATTATGTCATGTAGCAAACAACACAGCGATTAAGAAATTCAATTAAACGAACATTTAATGCAGCTGAACTCCGTGTAATCGCTCGGACTCAGAAACTACTAGTGCCTTCAATCAAAGGAGATCAGCCTATCGATGCCACTTCACATTGTGTTTACCAATTTGTATGTAACTGCGGAGAAAGTTACATAGGCAGAACCGAGAGATGCTTGATCTCCAGAATGAAGGAACATTTACCTAAATGGGTACAGAAGTCCGTGTTACCGGAGAATGGTAATGTTTCTGAAACGCATAAACAGCCAGTTTCCTCAGTTGCTAGACACGTCTTGACCACCGGTCATGCTACCGATCCATCTTGTGCATTCAAAATCCTGTTGAGCCATTCCAACCTGAGATTCTTACGGTTCGCTGAAGCAGTTGCAATTAATCGACTCAAACCAGCTCTCTGTGTTCAGAAACAACTGTTCGTGAACCTGACCCTTCCTTGGACTTAATGTCTTATCCTAACTCGCTTATTGATTATCCACCCCTCAAATCAATTGTTTTTAAAAAAGCCACTCATGTTATTGTAAGTTTCGTACTGGTTAGTCAATACGAAATGCTTGCATCTACCAGTTTTCATGTTCTATCTGCTTTGTTCAAACTGTTCGAGAGAACCAATTGTTTCAAGTTACATCAAATGTTTGAACGATTGTTTGGTGACGACACTGGTTTCACATATCCTCCATAAGGTTACTGTTGGGGAACATACCGCTAATAAACACCAGGTATCTACAGCGTATATGAACTACCATATCTGATGTGACGTTAGGAGGATTAAAGCAGCCACTCTGATAGGACACCGTGTTGCCGACTTACAGGATACCACATTTACTAATCACATCCATCGTTGTGTTATTCCACCGGAAAAATCAATTAATCGAACGTAAGTTATCAAGCGAACACAGTCGCATGGAATGTTTACTGCGAAGTGCACACCGTATTGCAACTGGTCCAGAGTGGAAGTGGAGAGAAATACCGAAGTGTCCACCCCGGGGGTCAGACGCTTAGCGACGAGCGCACATACTGTCTGCATGTTCTGTTCACTTTAGCAATGTACACAAAATGGTATGGCCACTGGCACCGAGAACGAGTGTGCCATGACCTTTACTACCAGCGTTCGAAAGGATTACAGAATGAGCCAGTTTAGTGGACCCAAACATAGAGGCCTGAGCAACGGGAGATGCAGGATGCATTAACTTGTTTACAGTATATTATAAATGAGCCATTTGTGCCACACCATACAAACTTATGAAATTCTACAGCGTTTGATCCGCATGACTGTCATGTACAAACGACCCGTTCTGGTCTGGCTCAGCTGTATTTACTGACTGCTACCGTTAACCATACCACTAAAAACCAGGTGATGTTAATTGTAACCAGTGGTCCAAACAATCGTCAGATGAGCTTGGGTTACGGAACCGGTCTGGTAGGATGCCAACATAGTTGAGAACTGGGGCTGACTGCACATAAGCCTTGGTGAAATAGTTCAGTGCCATTCGTTGCACTGACACTATGAGCCCGACACTTTCTAAGATTCGGCCGACCATACTTCGGTGGTTATTAGGTCCCAGTATAGAATACGTGAGGTAAAATTTAAGTTAAAAATCATCATATAAAATTAGGTAGGGTTTGTTGCACAGTCTTGGGATATAATCTTAGGCTAGGCGCTTAACAGGTTGAATTAAATGAAAAAAATGTGAGAGTTGGTTGGGTCTTATCAAATTTCGTCAGCCTTGCCTACCAGTTCATCACATACGCTAACCGTTCTTTGTCTGCTTTTAGAAATAACCACAGTTACGTTTTTTTGCATTACTACTGCCCGTACTGAATACCTTTCGGTTCTGGTGTGTGCACATCTCGCACGTGATCGGGACCGAGCTCGAGAAATCTCTATCAACCAAGATCCTAGCTACTACACATAAGAGATTCCGTGTACTCAAGTGTCGCCAAGCCGTGATTCTCTCGAGCGTAATGTTGATGACAGTACGTGATAATCCGTTAAGAATGGGATCCAATCTCAATCCGACAACTGTGTTATGTTTGTGTTGCTAAGGCCTGATTTTAGTTTCCGTTGCATCCTTTCTGAGTCAGTCGCACACCTATACTACGAATTCATCGAGTAATGTAAGCTGACTCCCGGTAAGCAAGTGAAGAATACGGATAGGGATGACAAACTTTTGACATGGTTGATAAAACGTGGACAACGACAGGTAATTTTGAATACAACTGGTAAATTGTGAACACATTTAATATGCGATTGAATAAACGAGTGTACAAGCTAATGGAAAGCCCACAATGTTAGTCACAGTTTCAGTCATTCACTCTTTTTTAAATGAGAGCCGATAGCTTGAAAACAGGTGTATCTAAGCCTATTTCAAATGATCTCAAACTGTAGTTCATCACTAGTTTGTTCTGGTTTCTACTCCTCTCGCGGTCTGGTAGATCGAATTCTTCGATCTCCCAATGCATTTGCTTCTGTGCACAATTACTGGTTCACTTAAAGTTTAACGGTCCTACAATGCTAGTAAGAAGCATAAGCTGACTGAGAGAGAGAGTCGCTTTCTATCGATCTGATAGATAACAGACTAGTCGACCAGTCCTGCCTTAATTTGCGAATCTTGCCTAATAATTAATGCGAACTTTCCGTATCTATAAGCTAGTATAAAAGTTCTAGTAACGGTACACTCTATCAGGCTTACATAGGTATTTTTTACCTGATTCATTTGAACCAGGTGATGCATGATGATTTCCAACTAAGCAATGCCCGTCGGTCTCCGATGTGTCTTAGAGGAGACCTAACTGCACAAACCTGGATTTCAGCTACACTCGAACCAGTGACAGAGTCAGCATGCCCAGAAATGTCAAGCACCCTACCAGGTAAATCATGAAACCACACCGGTAATACAATTCTACTGTTCAGCAGTGGAGCTGATGGGCTGAAGCATGAATCGTTTGAGCAATCTTGCCTGGGCAGTTCCCCCCCCCTAAGTCATTTGATAAACTCTGTATGACAGATATTTTGATGGATAACTGAATCCAAATTTTGGTTCCTAACTGCCAGTTTGGCGTCGTAGCACTTTTCACGGCCGGGCGCGCTGCGCTTGTCACTCGTCAGACTCCAGTCGAGCACCGGTTTTCTTCACAGCTGAAACCAAACCACTTATCTGGCGTACTTTCCATAAGTCACATGGAATCTCACATGGACTGCGTTAGAACAGACACTGGGACGGTGTGATCCAGGCATAACATACACCTCACATAGAACAAAAGTATCACAATACAGTAATATGTCAGGAGACTAGGGAGAGTAGGCTTTCACACCCAAGTACGATCCACTTTGTCTACCAAACTTCAGAGTCCACTGATTCGGATGGGCTTCCTTGGGTTAAGTTGACTGGCCACAGGCACACATCATGTCAGTTGTGAATACAAGTTGATAGACAAGCTTGTAGCTCAGGTTTTTAAACTACCTGACGGTACTGTTGAACACTTACAGTTTCAATTAACCATAATACTGTGATGATTACCAAGGCACCACAATTGTAAAATTTTTGACAATAAAAAGAAAGTTTGGTTAGGACAGTGTTGCAATAGAACTAGCAGAACTGACTGCAAGTAACACCCGCGACCACATTGCAGTCCGGGTTACGGACACTTCTCTTGGTGACATTAGATAGAGCAGTCGACTAGGAACCGTGAGATAGGCAGATAGCAATCTGTACGATCTTCCACGAAGACGTTGAGCAACGCGTAGCGATAAACCAATGAGCCCAATTATTCACAACAAGATTGGATCGTAATGACACGGTACTACTGAACAAAGTATCAAGGTGAATATTCAGACAATCTCAACTGTTTCGATCGATAAATTGTTTTTGGAGAATGGGTTACAATTTGCTGCTGAGCAGGCATTCATACCCAAAAGAGCTCTTCCGAGTAGTCAGCAGGTTCAAAACAATGGGGACGAGCCAAGCTCCAAAAAGGGGATGCACGCACCACTCAAGTGAAGCACAATGACCGACATCTGGCTATTTCCACAATCATCAAATTGACGTGGTAAAACAAAATAGTCTAGGTCAAGGCCCAATTAACGTCCAGAAACAGGGGAGGTTGAATGCAGAGAGGTAAATATTTAAAGAAATGGGGTTGGGTCGGATTTTCACATGATTTTAGTTCAAAAAGTCGATACACAATCATCTCAACGTTCTCCCAGTGTTTGGGTTGCGGAGGGTTCATCTGTATGATGTCTATCAAACCAACGGCAGCAAAGTACCCATGTTACACCATAATGGATGTGGTCCTGTCTCTCCAGCCGACGAGCAGGTACCTATGACGCGCTATCGTTCGGAAAATGCTGGCCCTAAACCTACGATTCCACAAGTCGCCAACTCTCCGATTTATCTGTCTTTCAGTTCTCAACACGACTGCAAAGGCTACTGGTATGGTTGTGTCAGGCTATCATGGCATTAGTACATCCGACAATCCGGAGAACGTTGGTTCAGTCGACAATGTCTAACCGGACGAAACGCCCTCAAATCAACCATTGGGCGCCGCTGCAGACGCGCTGTTTAACCTTCCATCATCAATGCATTCTTTCGCCATGTGCGTCTATTAATTGATAACCAGGCATCAAAAATACGGGGGATGTGCAGTGTTTACGATTGTAGCTGACTGTATCAGGGGTTGTAAACACAAATAATCGCCGCGCACACAAAATCCTTTTGTATCTGTGGTGGACGCCAGCAGGTTAATGAGGCGATCACAGGTAACGTCGAGCATATTGTATGTAACTACAAAAATTACCGTTGTAAGTGTATTGCTGACCACAACTACGTATCAGCTTTGTTTCGAACGTATATTTCAGACTTGACTAGCCTGATGAGTGATGAATGAAGACAGAGATCACCATTGACTGAGCTTGATTTTTTAATTTTGGACCACAAATATCTTTCAAAGATCACATCGCAGTGAAGTACATTTCGCACTATTTATATCTGGATCAACCTCAGACTGTTTTCAGGAGCAACCTACTTCATTATCTCATGGTTTGTCTGCCTAACCTATACGCAGCGGGCATCTCAAATCAATGTATCAGCAGTTCTGCATTGAGTAACCCGATTTCATTCCAGGATTTGCTTCAAACACCCTGCTGACGCCAAATTAGTCGCGGCACTTGTCCGCGCTAGGCAGATCGGGCAAAATTCTGTAATTTTCTTTAACAGATAAAATTAAATTTGTGCTCCATCTTCTGTGGTCTACCAGTTTGTCTTTTTCCACTCGTTTCATTATGTGATTTCGTGTGTCAAAAGTTAGTCAGATGTATGTAAATCTACGCGCAGTAGATATATGTAGGCTAGAGAATAAGGCGTCCCTGGACGGCTTGATAAACTACCCTTCGGTTGTTAACAGTCAAAATCTTTCAAACACAATTGGTTTCAAGTTAACCGCAGCCCTCACATTCTTACGGGCTTATCCGTTAGCGCGTTTCAAGAAGAAACGTTAAACTCGAGTTTCGCTCTCACTAGAACTCGTCAGTGGTGCATGTTCTTGCAACGGCTGGGATTAAAACTCCGGCCACATTTTCATGAAGCAGCCGTGTTGAACACCGCATGACTTACCGCACATTAAGCACGACCGAACTGTCACATGTGAACTGTCAATCACTTTTGCCTGTGCATAATGAACAAGTTGCCCCATCATATCGAAAAGAGTTGCGGTCACTGTGTTGATTCCCACAAATAACCCCGCGATTAGAACTCCCGAGACAAGTCAAAATCCCCAATCTCATCAAACCTGCTAAGCGATATTTTAGGTTGCTGACGAGTATTCGGACGGTTTGTTTAGTTTCAATTTGAACATCACTCAGCTTGATCACCTCTTTGTTCAGACAGACTATGCAACAATCATCTTTCCAAATTATGAATGAAACCAAAGTTTGGTGCCCTTTTTTGAAAGAGGCTGTCCCAAAAGTCCACCTGAACGCGAAGACCGCGATCAAACATGAGTGATGTTGAAACTGAAATTGACTGGATTTCAGTCTACTCATGAGTAACCACAATTTGTTTGATGAGAATTCGGATATTGCCGCTAATACGATTTTTGCCATCCTTTTTTATTCTGTAACCACAAAGTAAACCGATACATATCACACGAGATAACAGACTGGACCGCGTCCAAGGTAATCGATGTACTGAGGTTCAAGCAGGTGTTCCTCCCAGCAAAATGTATTGGTTCTGGTTTTGAAGCGACAATCGACGTAGTGTTAAGTAACGCACACTTGTACACAAATGTATTTGATCACGGAACCAAACTCTATCCGAGGCTTTTACGACTCAAGGTGCAGTTCGTAGTGAAGGTAGTCAACAGAACGTCAAACTGATAACTGAATACAAATGTATGAAGGAAATGGCGGACGTTCATGGAAAGGATGAGACAAACACCTCACGGGGTTGCTGCGGCACATCACCATGTCGGACACCGTTTCCAATCAACAGTGTCGGTGGACACGTAGTCCTCAAACTGGTAGATGGCAATTACCAGTCTTGCTCAGTAGAACAGTCGACGCTTTTGCAACCCGTGACTCTGTTTACCTGATGTTGCTGAACAGCGCGCAATATGGCAAGGGTTCATTCGACACATGGACTACACTGTCCGACTTGACTATACTGTGAATTTTCAGAGCCTCAGTTATTTCTCGCCAATCTGCAAATTCATTGAATAACGAACTCCCTGCTGCTAACTCATTCACCGTTTGCACAAAAAGCCCTGTTCGTTTGTAGAAAATGAACAAATTTGTACCCGACCCCAAAACTCTAATAATCTTGGGCGTTTGAACCCTACCTTTCACAGTGATATCATCAAGGTGAACTACTTTCTGTTACCTCTAGATTTATGTAATGCGCTGTTTCTACTAATTCTTGCTTCTGTTCAAGTGGCTGATTATCGAAATTTTGAGCACTGTTGTGAGCCTGACCGTCAAGTGTTTGTGATGTACCCGTGGTGAAGTGACTATTCAAGTATGGTTACCGCTTAGTCGATCATGTCCTGTGTCCTGTGCATAATTCAAACTCATTCAACCTGTTGACTAGTTCCGCCCTTGGTCTTCAAGAAGTCGAAAAAAACTCAACTAAAAAGCCAAGAAATGGGTACCAAACCTGTATAGTTGCCGTGACCTCAGAAGAGGGCCAAAGTGCCTGACATAGTCTGTTACTAAGTAAGCGATATACCTATGACCTCACCGTAGATGTACCGGGTATTTTACCTTGCCTCACCGAACATGCGAACACAACTCCTAATGAGAAAAACGCTGCAAGGCCAGTCGAAGCGAGTAAGCGACTGTTGTTTCAACAGCTGGTTGACGTGACAAGTGTTGATAACAAGAAACATAGCTCCCTAGCTATTGGGACACTATCTAATGGACATGTAGGCTCCGGTCAGAATAATTGCCCACCCTCTGTTAATCATGGTCAACCAAGCAGACGTTCGCAACCAAACCACTCAAAACCCAAGGCACTCATGTAACTACGGTTGGCCCACCTAGTCAAAGTGAACGAAAAGAGGTTGGAGAAAGATCTAGCCCACTCCTCTTGGAGGGCGCTGTAAAACAAACGCCGTAGATATGGACACCAGCACACCCAGGATAGCGCCACCAAATTCGCCCATATTTGTGACGGTCTGTAAGTGTGTTCAATTTAACTGACAGTACTTCAGCAACGGCAGAGGATTGGGTGGAACACGACAGGAAAGTACTACTAGGGTTTTTCAGACAGCTGGGTTTACCTGATATCGCCCCAGTGCGACTTCACAGACTACGAAAGAGTTCTGATCCTATGTATGCTTGCACGCAGCGTCCGCTGCGGGTCACTCTTCATATCACAGCTGGCTTCGAGAAGCTAGTGGCGGTGCAACAAGCTATCCACAATAGGGGCGAGAACCCAAGTAGGATACACCGTGATTGGTAAACATATGTACGCCTACAGTCGGTGTCTCAAGCGCAAGCAGTTGATTAACTTAGATGCAGAAGCGTTATTATACACAGTGTACCTACTGCAGAAAGCACTGGTGCTGTTGCTTAATCACCTGTATGGTCGTGATCGGCGGCGATTCCCAGCCTCATTTATTGCTCTGTTTGATCTAACAGTCACCGGTATAAGTCGTCCGACATGTCCCGTTTACTTAGTCTCGATAAGTGGTCCCCTACTTTTCAGAATGGACTTCTTAGCTGAAGAACTAACGACATAGGCTTAAGCAGCATGGTCTGCAATCAGGGCACAGTTATCTATTAGGACCAGATACCACTCTGACGAGTCAGGAAACTTTAGATCCGAATGAGGACAAGTATATATTACCCCACACCCAGTGCTATTGCTCTTAATGTTATCCCTAGATGACCCTCACGTGGATGCCAAATTCATTCCAGGAATTTGAAAACTCTCGGACTCACCATCAGTTCAGTAGGGGTGGCGACCCCGAAGTACGCTAAAACATACCTACTCAGCCCACCTGACTCAATGAATCTTTAAGAGTAAATTCGTCTGCTATGCATACAGTAGGCAGTGAAACTCTCTGCTGGTACTGTTTTCATACTAACATGACGTCACTCTTTAATGAACCGGGAAAGCATTGTGACCTCTAGTCCCAGCGAAACACTTATAGTGAGCATTAAGGAGAACTGGTGAAAAGAAGTGCGAGATATCGATATGTCTGTCTCCTGCATGACAGTTTCGATGTGATAAGAATGTCGGTAATGGTGGTGTAGCCCTTTAATTGGGATCGCACCTAAAAACCTCAAGTATTGCTGACAATGTGCTTCCAGAATCAGTCTTATAAGTAGTTCACATCACTCGAAAATTTGCGTGTGTTCGGTAGGTGTGACTTACAAGTTGTCTTTTGCACACAGGGAGGCCGCCGCAGCCTTGCACAAAGCTCTGTGTAGAATACCATTTTTAGGTTATGCTCACACACTGATAATGGGAAATTTTAGTCACGCGGACCCAGACTTCGAGAATCATTTAGTAAAGATTGCAACGCCTTTCTCTGCTGCGTATTTCTTCGAGAACCAGATGGCGGGTGAGCAAGGCGCTGTTGTGACTTGATAACATTCTTACCAGCGAGGGTAAAGTGACAAGCAATCCAAATATCACAGCTCCAGCTGGCCGTGGTGATCAAGAGATAACCAAATTCAGCCATCTACGAAGAACTGAACAATATATTCCCCAAAAATACGGGTATAAAAGCTTATCACCAGGCAAACTTCGCAGGGGTGAAGATAGTTTGGCAAGGTTGAACGACCCCAGCTCCTATATTATACTCAGTCCAGAGGATCACTGACGGGATTTCTCCGAAGCCTTTTTCAGCCATGTTCCAGTACGGTGTCCCCGGTGTGGTAGAAAGCCTAGATGCGTACGAAGTAGAACCACATAATTGATTGCACTAAAAAACGGAACCTGGAACAGGTGCCGGTTAGAACGAAATGAACTTGCATGTGCTGAGCGTCATGTGGCACAATCGTACAACTGCTCCTATGAGAGAATCAATTTTGCTGTCAACGTGGTCATAGTAAAAAACTAAAGGTGAGTCCTAAGCTTTTCTGCAAAGAATTCGCAGCATACACAACTGAAGATTTCCGATGTATTTACCGTTACAGATATAGAGATGGCTCAAACTTTGGGTACGCACTAGGTGTGCATAGTTGCGAATTGCAGACGACTTTTGAGCGCACAGATGGTAATTGAACTGAATTACCTCAAATTTCAGCGTCATATGTTAGAGTCAAATTGATGAATATATTAACCCACTAATCACTTAGTGCAGGCTTGATATGAAATATTGTCTTAAAAATGTGTGCCACGAAATTAGTTAAACCGCTTACAGCATTTTCCAATCGCCCCGTCCGTTTACCAAAAGACTGGGAAACAATTCACAGTCACACCCATCTTAAAAGGTGGATGCAGAGATAACCCAGAAAACTATCAACCAATAACGTTGGTTTCAATTATCTTCAAAGTAATGAACAGCTTAGTAGATGACGCTCTACAGACCGAGATTGAAAACTTCCAACTTATTACCGGAGAGTAACATGGCTTTCTTATGGGGTACTCATGCGTCACAAATCTGTTGAATACTCGTGATGATTGGTCAAAGACTGCAGACGTAGGATTGATCATAAACGCGATTTAACTGGACTTTTGCAAAGCCCGTGATAGGGTCAATCTTAGGGCCGCTGTTATTCATCCTTTTCTGTTCCTGTAATGCCCACTATAGTCAAATCTAAACAGAACACAAAGTCAAGGTTTGTGTCGCATTCTCTGTGATTTTTCGAAGCCACCGAAAACGCATCCTCCAGGTTGCTGAGGCTTTGGATGTCAACGGTAGAATCCTTACTGTGTGTTCAAAAACAATTTGTGTTGACGTTACGGTTGTCCTGGTAGTCAACATCTCCATATTTTTGATATTCCTCTTCGTGTCTGTCTGTCTAATTCCTTAAGGTATGACTTCTGCCCTATGGAATCTTATCCTAATGTTTAAACTTAGTTACATGTCCATGTTTGAACAGAATGTACGAAATGTTACTCTGGAGAACATCATATGATTTACGTCTTCCCATTGCCTTACTCAAGTTCATCAAGGGAACGAACTGTTTTAGACTCCAAAAATGACAAAACTGGCAAATGAATCATGCCTCTTTTTTGTCACCATAGACGTGTCACTAATACTGTCCGGTTGATTGAATGAAGGTGAAGTGATCAACACTAAAAAAAAGTCACACTCCTGTCCTGCTACACTGCAACATCCAATATTACACTACCGTCCGAATACAGACCGCAAAGTGTGCAGACAATAATTGAACAGATTATCAAGAGTGTAAGGAAAGTCGGAACAGCAAACAGGTCAGATGTGTTACACAGAAAATACCATGATGAAGGGCAGATTAGTATCTTACGTCTGACCTCCAGAGTACACATATATAAGCCCAACAAAGAAAATACGAGTCAGGTCGTTAAGCGTGGAACGGCACAGGATAAAATGCTATGGAAACAGTCCAGCTGACGCAAAAATGCATGCGCACGCGTAGAAAAGGGTGACTGTTTAGTCCACCAGTAATGCAATAGACGAGCTGGGTCAATCACAGAACATCCTGGAGGACAATACACTCTGGTTACCGCTGATAGCCTGGGTAGGACTGATACTCGGTGACATAAAACGTGCAAAATGACAGTTATGGAGGACGTTAAGTCGACGTTTATGCAAATGCCATTAAGAATGCGTTCACAGCAAGACCGTCCGCGAACCAGCTAAAGGAGTTTTGAATACAATCGAACTAAAAGTTGTGGTCAAACGCAGCGAATTAACACCGTAAACTCACGTGGAGTCATTATTTATTTCGAAATGAGTTCGAGTGGTCACCATCAGATGCAGCATGAGAGGTATGGACTCAAGTGTTAAATTGCTCCTGGCGATTTAAGGGTAATTCATTCAATAACGCGTACTCGAAAATTCCAATAACGCTTATTCAGACAATCGGGTTAACGGGTCTATCTTCCAAGTCCAAAAAAGGTCGGGAAATGTGATTGAAAGGATTGGAATTTACACGGTACTATTGAAGAAAATTACAATGAACGTGCTGCCTCCCGTTGGATGTGAATCAATCGGATACACAAATTATTCAACAGGAAGGCTTTCAAAATGTACTAACCAGAACACGAATCCGCCAACAACCACCAGTCAACCGGAAATGAGCTCATAAAAACAATCGGGTACAGATGAAGGTGGGTAAATGTCAAACAAAATCGAGAGGGAAAGTTTCACTAGATAAGCGATGACATTTATAAAATGGAGAAAGCAAATATTGTGCATGTATGGTACAAAATTCATCATGATCGTTCGTGGCACACAACGGGGACTAATAAAGTCAAATTTAGGATAAACTTTTTACGCACAAACCAAACACGCCTCAACGAATTCATCGTTCCGCATCACATCAAACAAAGACGAAAAACGTACCAGACGAGCTTCAACAGATCCAACACTAATGGAACTGACACTTTGTTGCATCATGAAGATAGACCTGTATGTCTGGACCTAGTTCATACTTTGTGCATTATTGAATAGTACCACGATAGAGTAATCAATTTTTTTGGCTGGAGTTATTCATATGCCTAGCTTACATTGTGGGTGTCGCATTACAATCAAAACGTTCGAATGCGCTTGCTAGTTACGTTTTTTCAGGCAGTTTCACGCGTACCTTCTCAGATTAAGTTGGAAGTATCATCTTAGAACATCTCATCACCTCCTTGACTGTGCACTCAAGTAATTAGCTGTTGAATTAACAAAGTCTGTCTAACGTTCTGTGGGGGCAGAATAATGTTCACGAGCACGCGGTACACACAGTACTTTTGATAGGAAGGCACCTGCGTGACATTAGGTTAAGTGCTGAAAATTCGTGGGGAGCAATAGATGCGTTCACTCGGGTGGCCAGTGTCTACCCGCAAAGTATCTTCGACATCGGTTTATCTGCGTTCCGTTTCCTCATAGATTGCGAAAGGTGTATGTTCATTCTAGTGTTCCTAGATTCACTGACTTTTCCCTAACTAGTGTCCTCCAGCTTTCTTTCAGGTTGCAGCTCTGTTAGTCAGAAGGTTCGGCTACCAAAGCTGCTGCAAAATAATTGCACGGAGAACTACCGCTTGAGCTCAGTATGACTCTCTTCCCCACAGAGATGCCAATAGGTCATACCGGCTGCCAACAGCGATCAGCTTCAGGGCCCTGACGGTCGGCCGAATCGACTCATCACACGTACCGATAACGATCGACTAATCGTGTTGTCACGACCGGAATAGTCAACGCCACATGGTTGGCACTTTAACCAATCAGCAGCGTCAATTTTCTGGTCCACAAATGTGTACCACCAGCCCATCACGCAGTGTTGTGGTCTGTTGAACCATAGGTACCAGCACGTGTAAGACTGAAGAAAACGGACGGCAGTGATGATTCGGGTTCAGTCAGCCAATCCCTAATATGGCTAAGGTTAAATATGTAGGACACGACTCAGCCAATGAAGAACGTATTCAAGCCGCATGTAAGCTTGAAATAAAAACATTAGTCGAACATTCATCGAGTTCACAATGTTTAAAAATTGTTCATTAAGAGTAGCCGTTTGCTGGCTATGATAGGCTTATTAGAATTGTATGATGATGTACAGAATGGCAGCTTATCAAATGAGGAGGTGGAAACTTCTGCCGGCCAACTGTATGCTGCCGGACTGTATTGAAAAGAACATTCTACTGATATAAGATATCCGCACCAAATGTAGTACAAATGAAGTTGAACAGTTTGGGCGTCATGGTTAACATGTTATTGATAAACAGATTGGGAATAACACAACGTTACGAGCAAGTTGTAATACTCTACGTTTCAACCACATCGGGCGGCCTTCCTCAGGAGTGTTGTAATCGAATGTGATTCCGATTACAACAACACTCCTGAGGAAGGCCGCCCGAGGTGGTTGAAACGTAGAGTATTACAACTTCCTCGTAACGTTGTGTTATTCCCAATCTGTGTATCAATAACATTCTACTGACTTTCTGTAGAAGTGCAAGTTTGAAGTAACGATCCTCAAGGGTGCACTAGCTCAGAAAAGGCTTTTTCATATAGGGAGAAATCTATGATCTGACAATAAAAAGTAGTCGTCCCGAGAGAATCGCAGATCTCTGTGCCCTCCTGGGAGAAACATTGGAGGTCTCTACTGCAAGTTACAGAAGGACATAACCCCAACTTAGCATTAATTACTGACGAATAACTAGAGCCTTAAAAATATCTCTGTGAACTCATAAGTTATGAACTAAAAAACCCTCAACGAATTCAACATCAAATCATCGGTGATAGTTGTCTCTAAGAAAATATGCTTCTTCTTAAGTTTCTATACTTGGGTAATTGTGTGAAAATAATGGTATTCCTACCTGTCTGGAATATGCGTTTCTGTCCCTTTTTTATTGCGGCTGAAGTTTCGAGCGCCCTTCCGTAAACTGTGCAAAGTCTGTTGAGTTGATGTTGATTTTCTGATTCACTGAACTCGGACAGAACATTCCATAGGAAATATTAAAGGATTCCACTTTGTTCTCCAAATGTGTGTTTAAAACAAGTAGTTTTGTTCTCTTTTCTACTAAGGGCATTAAGGGTTGTCCTTATACTGGTCCATTTTTAAAACAATTTGTAAAATATAGTTGAGCTTGAGGACTCACTTCAATATTCCAAGATCAGTTATTTATTTTTCAATCATGAGAACTGTTATTCTGTTAACTATTAACCCCAGTTTTACGTTGTTCGACCAAATGATCACTTGTGGCTCTTTTACTGTTAAAGAAATTTCTATTCTGAAATGGATGACAAAAACACTGAGGTTGAACTGAACAATGCTGAATACATCTAGTTCCGTGCTTTCCGTTCAGTTAAGGTTCTGCACAAAGAACATTTTAAATAAAAAAAGAAGGTATAGTCTTCCATGATCTTCAAACCGTTTTGAAGCGTCAGTCACCAAAGCTTTTCTGGGGAGGTGTACAAGAAAAACTGACACGAAACTGTTTATATTCGATATGCCTGAATGTAGTTGGTACCTCTAATACATAGATATAGCTATGTACAAGTAAATGCGTTGCTTTTCAATAACCACCTTCTTTGTTCTAAAAAGAATGGGCCGCTGGGCCGATCAGTCGATCCGCGTGAGCTGGGAAAAAGTGTCTGTCTAATCCATTGGAAATGATTGTTATGGTTTGTCAACCAGGTATGCTTAAGGTACACGAGACGCCACAGTGTTTCGATTTACTGTCAGTTCTGTCAACAATCAAGCACTGAACGCACCACTCCAGAACCACTTACTGGAGTGAATCATAGGAGTAACCAGTCGGGACCAAAAGGAAGTTAGTGGTTTATAAATATGTGAAAGTGATTATCAGAGAAAAAAAGGAACTGCACGGATGCCTGAAGTTCGTCAGCACATAACTGAGACATTGTACGTTGTAATGTGCAGGAGTACAATTTGGGTACAGAAGCATTCGTTGTACTGAAAAAGCGGACGAGTCTAAATCGTTCCAAATACATTGATGCGTTTTAATCAGTTTAGCAAACTACTGAAACATCAAGTCATGTACGATACCTGAACTGATGTAGTTGTAACCGAAGAATAGTTTAATCCGATGGAATTTTTATTGCTAAAACCGCGTTGCCAGTGATGAGAAAATACATATACACGGACAAGAACCGTTTAACACGGCCGACATATTTTTGCATCCGCTGTCAGCAGTACAGTGCTGATTAGTTTGTCAGCGATCCCCGTGCCATGTTTACACGTTCCCATGCATCACTCGTAGTTTTCCGTTTATTTGACGTTAAGAGATTGTCATTATTTTCAGCGGGCGAATCGTTCTCTTTGATTTACAACACATTATTCATTACAGACGCTGTGCATTACATATGCATTACAAATCAAAAAGCCGAATTAGCACAATGGCTGCGGCGATTGATAAGAAAATTTCAACCATAGCGATCGTTTTCTTTAAAATCCGAATGGTCCAAGTGACTGGATATTCTGTTTGTATGAATAGTTAAATGAGTGAAACCACTTCATTAATCAAGATATAACGACGGTTCCTTGATAGATTAGGGTGAGTTTTCTCTTGAAACAGCCTATCAACTGGTCTACACTTTGATGCTGTAGTACACGATGGAACATTCGTCTTTCAGCCTGACAAGGCATACGTGTATCCCAGCTCTACAGATCGTGGTCTTTATATTAAAATGTTGCTTGCTTATGCTGACTTGTACGTGGCCAAGGCTAGAAGCCACACAGACTCACGATGAATCACCAAAACATCCGAAGTGTTGAAAACAAGGAGAACTTGAAACCTGTTCTCTCACAGGAATGTCAGGGGGTGATGCGTGGAATTTTAAAACCCCTGATTAACATCGTGTAAGATTAGTGTGGTTCACTTCTAAATTAGGAAGAAGTATATATCTTGCACTCACGATGTACTGTTGTACCTAAGGTTAAAGTTCTCTAGTTAAGGCTGTTAACAGCGAGTGGTCTTAATTTGGCCCAAACAGACTACTGACCTCCGTTGACGCTTACGTACTGAGTGAGTTATCGAGAAAAACAAACTGGCTTTTGTCTTACAGCGGAAAATACTTCGAATATTACTAGCGTCTTTTGTTAATTGCTCACAACCCTACACCACGAAGCAGGTTTGTTCTAGCTTCGAAGTGCAGAATTAGTGATTCGGACCACTAACCTTTACCTAACCGGCTGGATCACTAAGCCACTTAGATACTGGCCATATCTGTTGCAATCTGTCTCTCTGCAAAGTATAACAGACCGGTACTCACAGTTGCCACACCTACCACTGAACAAAGTTCGGTCTGTTCAAGCCCATCTTGTCCGATGGTTTTAATGACTGTTCACTGTACTCCACAAAATGTCGATCTCATTCAACTGTACGCTTCTTCTAGTGACTAACATGTAACTGGTACGTAGTACAATTTACACAGTGATCGCTCATTCTGGTATGCACTCTTTGTCATAATTATACAACCAAATATAGTTTAGCATCATGTGAACGATAACACTTTTTGGAACGAACGAGCAGATGTTTTTAGGTGTTATTGGTAGAACTAGGCAATCAGCCAGAGCACTGCATCACAATACAGCGAATATAATTGTCGCCGTCAAGGCCATTATGATGGGCGACAAAGCATTTGGGGGAACCGACAAACGGGGGGTAATTTGAAACATTGGGTCTCTTTCAGCCATTTGAATAAAATGGTCAGAAGACACAAATTAGGGTATGAATTTAGTTCGCACATCATCCTCAGCCGTTAACGTGTGATTTGCATGAAAACAAAAACAACAATACTTAAATGAAACGATTAAAAATCGGGATGCATTGTGAATGGTGCTCACAGCTCACAAATATCGGAGCCTTGTTGAACAGCCGTCAACTGTCGATGCTATGTGCACAAAAACAACTGTCTGTCAACCTCTGTCTGTCGTCGGTTTAGCCGATCTGTACTTGTAATCGCTTCATTTAAGTGTTGTCGGTTTTGTTTTCATGCTAATCACACGATTACGGCTGACGAGGGATAGAGGGAGAGGCACACACAGGCGTGTAGGTTAATGCGCTGGGTACAAGGGCAAACTCAACTGAAAGCTGTTGTCCGAATGACACCTATGTCCAATGAAGCATGCATGAAGTATGACAGAAAGTCATGGCAAACTATTCAACTATCCCGAATTGATAAGCACCTTCCAACGGATAAAGCTAGTCTCACGTTAATTGATCCAAAGGGACCAAGGGCCTCGAGATTGGCATGTGCTTCATCAAACAGCTGATGCTGTGGCTGCATTTCAAATGGTCACGCCGTAAGCTGATTAACATATAACGAAATCTTGTCTGACTAAAATTTCACCTTGTACTTTTACTCATGCCGGGAAGATATGAAACGATGGATTTGGAGAGTAGCACAGTTTTGTCGTTTCAACAGATGTGGCTCAGCCATCCCAAAGCAATAATTACGACGTCGTGAGGTATGATGTGTGAATTGTGATATTGCCTTGCTGGAAATTTTCAGCTCATTTTCAAGTTGTAGAAACGGATGGTAAAAGGATATAGAACAAACTCAGTTGCAAATAGCTGGGCTTCTGTCGGATTCGAACCACAGAGAAACACCATATACAGAAGTGGTAAACTAACTAATTTGTGAAACCACACCGGAGTTCGGAGAATTCTTACTTGGACACATACCAACTCATTCCATGGCGTCATGTTGTGATGCGTGGTCAATCAATGGAAGTGAATATTTCAAAATTCAACAAAAGTGGCTATGTATGCCAACAGACTACAATATGTTCATGATCAAAAATACACCGAAACTTACTCATATGAGACACTGTAACGTGTACTGTTTGTGACCTCTGTGTTCATGCAGTGTTGCCAATCAACCGTTTCGCTCGAAAGGTGGAAGCCATTCTGAGAACAAACAAACAAGTGGAACGGTTGAACACATTTTCATGAACAACGTCCTAACTCACTCTGGAGCACCCCAGGGAGTTAACACGGCGTGCGTTGAACATCGGCAATCTCAGGAGTTGCTATAGAAATGAAGAAATTAACGCTTACGAATATCCTTGTACTATCCACGGTCTAACGTTTTGACGGAACAGTTTCGTGGTACAATAAAGCAATGACTTCACGGTAGAGGCAATAACTGGGAGGGACAGATATCAGATGTATCATCAGGTGGATAGGACACAGTGACGCGTGAAATAACGCAGTGCTTAATGTTTCAAGCTGCATGTATGAAACAGTCCAGTATTTTGTTGGAATTCTATGTCTGAAGTCAAGAATAGGCAGTTGTCGTCCCAATAACGAAAACACTTAGAGAATTGGGTGCTTGAACAGAAAACAGAAACACGGTGTCGCGATAAAAAAGACACAACGAGAGATGCAACACATATGAACAACATCCAGTCAAAATCAGGGACCCAGTGAAATTGCGAAACCAAAATCGGCCCAAGCGGTGGGGATGCTACAACTTTTCAGCTGACTGAAGTTCCTCGTGGAATGCGAATCAATAACGAACGTCCGCCACCTTGTTCCACTTTCAGCAGTTTCTCTAAAGAAGAGGGGAGGGGAATGGGAGATCAAATCGGAGAGATGAGTATATTACCACTTAGTGGATGAGGTATCGTCAAACCTTGCAGCGAATGAATTCTGCAACACATGTGAGATCAAGCAAGTCATTACTGATCGAAATCGACCCAAGGGTTGAAAAATTACGAGTAAATAATTACCAAAACACATAAGTCAAGCTTATAAGCAGAAGTGCGCAGCACGGTTGAATGGAAATCTCGCTTTGTAGCCTAGAATTTTGATTCGTAAACGCGGACTCAAGAGTGGTGTAGCAACGTGCCAGCTGGACAACAATGATCGTGCTTCATTGAGGAACTTCCCGCTCCAATATGGAATCCGCCCAATCGTCAGTGGATTGACTGTGCAGCTAGGTTCTCCCAAACAGTTCACGTGACAGCCCATCAATATTACCGTTAAGCCTTAGGATTGTATTTTGAAACAACCAATTCCCGTTACAAATTTGAATAGAACAGACAAAAGACGGAAATGACACGATTTATGCTCGAGCATCTCTGGCTTCGCGACAAAGAACTTGCGGACAGCAGCTAACTCTAAGCTTTGTTCAATATTCGACACACATTGTCTCCCTTAAACGGCAGTTGTAAGACTACTCTTTTTGGGAACGGTGGGTTGGTAATTATTATGCACAAAGCACTGATCGTGTACAAAACGGTACGAATTCCCACACCTCTGTCAAGCAACCGACGCATCTGTTTGCCAGATCAAACGTAATTTATGAATACAAATGTGGATGTGGAGCATTCTGTGTTGGCAGAAGTGAGCGCCAGCTTGGAACCAGAGTTGCCGAACACTTACCGAAATGGGTTCAACAAACAGTTACACAATCAGGCAACCTGACAGCAATCACCCGGAACAAGCCAGCGTCATCGATTGCTCAGCGCCACTTGACGCAGCATGTGATTGACCCTCCAAGGTCATTTCGTGCTCTGTTCTCCAGTCGAAACAAACGTTTCCTACATTATGCCGAGGCCGTCGCTATCAGACACCGTCACCCCATTTCGTGTGTACAAAAGGAACTGTTTGTGAGGTTGATGCTGCCGTGGTGGCAACCAAATTAGTTTTGAATTTCGAACCTTTGTGATTGTTTTGTAGTTTGGGATTTTGTACATCTTTAACTAGTCTGCAGTAAACACCGGTAAGGATGCAACGAAATCTACTCTAGCATAAATCGTATAATTGTATTGTTGATAAGAAGCTAGCCATGTGTTGACCACGCTATCTCTGTTGCTGTTTCGAGTCCAGCAGAGAGTGGAATTTTGATACCCGGGTCTCTTCTTAGTTATCAAATCTTCCGTATTACTTACCAATGAAACAGTGTGTTATAGCAAATGTGCACCAGAGTGTATGCGTTGACTACATTCCTAAAATACACCAAATACTGAAAATGTCCCCAGACGATCAGTTACATTACAACACCGATGTTTCAACTGAAACAAACGCACTGTTTTCAAGGTTAGTGTTTACAGTATCGCTATGAATCAGGTCGATTCAAATTGATTTTTTCGTTTGTGAAACGGAGAGTGCCGGTGGTGAAACGACGAACCGTGACCTTTATCTGCAGTAAATGGTGCTGCTACTGGTTGAGCGGGATGGTTTTGTCCGTTTTTTACACTTCAAGCAAAAAGTGTTTGGAGCCCATCCCAGATTTCGAATATACGGGATGTGTGTGTCGATAACTGTTTCGACACTTTCTTCATTCATTTAAAGCTAATTGTGATAGGGACTGTTTGTTTCTCCTCCGTGAGGTTGCTCCTCGTCTCCTTCGTTTCACCTCCATGAAGTCTTATAGTTCTCTCAAGCATTGTGCAATAACCTCTCTACAACTCCGGAGCCTTGAAATGGTCTTGTCCACATATGTGCGTCTGTTGGACATCAACATATACACCTTACTTCCACAGTCGTTCATTGAGTGCTGCATGTAAACGGCGTTTCATCAGGGCTGAAAAATTATCACCTTTAAAAAGAAGATTCAGATAGACAGGCTTGCGAGGAACAGTAATGGGTGTAACCCGCGTTGTTTGTGGAGTGGAGTACTTCTCATTAAACATTTTGGGATAACCATTTTTTTTATAACAGTCTCGTGCAGTAACATCAGTTCACTTTCTAGCTCATCCCCCGTCGCAATACTTTGAACTGTGTGAACCAAAGTCCTGACGAGGCCACTTTTTCGAGCAATAGGTGTGAAACTCTTAAAGTGCACATATTGTCATGTCCACGTGGATTTGCGGTAGACACCTCTGGAGAGTGACCCATCCTCGCACCTTTTCAAAAGAACGTCAAGAAATGATATCCTCTCATTTTGTTCCCATTCAAGGGTAAACGTTAGTTTGTTATGCAAACTGTTCAACAGCTCATGAAAGGCTGTTACTTGCCAGTGGCCGTCGAATACAGCAAAAATATCGTCTACGTATCGTTTATAAAACAGTTGGTGACTAACCTTTCACTGTATTGGTAAGAATGTAACTGGTACTTTTGTACAGTATTTCAGCTCTCGTTTGTTTTTCTGTAGATATTTTCTAACCGTATCTGACCTTTCCCACTCAATATATATGTGTCTTTAACCACCCGTTTATTGCATCAAAATTATCAATCAGTTGCATTTTGCTGTTTCCGCTTTTGTCACCTGACTGACTGTTTCAAATATTTCTAGATTGATTTCGCCTAGCTGTTTGCCCCCCAACTATATAAAGTGTATGTTAATTTCGCAAAAGTAACCGATGAGATGCGAACGAAATGTCATTGCGCAAGACATCTTACATGCTACTATTGGCTTTTTTCAAACGAAATTGTAAGAGTGTGGTAAGACAAACTGTGCGCCTCCGCCAACTCACGCATATTCATACGTTGGTCTCTTCCAACTGACAAGCGTGACGTGCGCACACACATTAGGCCCAGGGACGACTGCATCACTATGCCTTATTGCTAACACTGAGGGGCTCGCAAAACCAATAGCAACATCACTTCTCAACTGTATCATTTGAATTCGGAACAATCCTTGAATGTGCGTTCATTTATTTGCGTCATTCCTTTTACTTTCGGGATGATGTCGTTCTATGAGAACATTCTTGCTTTCTGAGAGCCACAACTAGTCCCGGAATTCATCAGTTTCAATCCGGAAATCATGATCACTCAGCCTGAATAGTAAGATTTCGTGGTCTGATATAATCCTTAACAGCTGATCTTGTATAACTCCTGTTTCCATTCATTCTGTGAAGCGTCCAGCCATGATTAACATGGGTTGTTTCATGTAAGTGGTTACCGAAAAGAGGTCCGAAATGTCCACTGATCACAGTTCTCCAAGTTCGCAGATTGGGATTAGGTGAGTGGAATATCTACTCAATTGTTTATCACCCTTTAAAACATCACATTCCTGGCACAGCAGCACATAAATGTTCACATCGTCTTTCATCGTCATCCAGTAAACTCCGTTCTCTAACTCTTTGTAAGTTTCATAAAACCACGCAAAGCATACCTGATGACACTCCTCCAAGATAATATCCAACAACTCTGCCAGGACTGCTGACACGCTCATTCAAGCAGGCACCTTGAGCATCAGCTGCTCAAACGCAAAAGGGGTGACCCACAACCCAAACAGCATGATTCTGAGCTGATACCCCTTAGTTCCAAGAGTGAAATATGTTTCACCCCAGTCCGACTATTTCATTGGAACCTGCGAAGATGAAGACTGCAAGTGCAATGCCGTGAATATCTTGACGACCTTCAGCTAGTCGAGAATTTCTTACACCACTGGGATGACCACAACTTTATTGTCTGTAACCTCACTGATACATCTAAGGTCGACACGAAATCGAAATTTCCCATTGGGTTTCCTCATCACCAGGATTGGAGAATAGAATTGACTATCGGCTTTCTCGGCTATTCTTACTTTCAGATTATCATTTGACTTCCGTTTACTTCCCCAATGTAGGTACAGCCGAACTCTTTCGGGACCGAACGTTCAGAACTGTTTGGACTCATTAAGTATTTCATGTTCACCTAGTCACAACAGTTCTACGGGTCTTGATCAGTCGCGAAGAATTCGCAGAATTTGCGAACCGTCTCATTCAGTAGCTGAGTGCCACAGATTAGAATCGAACTGGGTGCGTTCTCTCCAATTCACCCACGCTGTAGTTTGCGTTTTCATAAGCTAAAATGTTTCACTAGCATATAGTGTTTCAAACCAATCACAACTACTTCGAAGTCAATAAAATCTTTTCTCATTACAGTCTCCACTATGTGGAGAGAAATACAGAACGACCGTGTGGCTACACTAACACTGAAACAAGTGTCTTGCTGTGCTGGGTCAGAAACCTCAAGTCTGTTGTGTTCCTATTCCGGTTCAATCAACAGTGAACATTACAGACAATAACAACGGCAGACAGAACACGTTACCCAATAGTACACACCATATTGACACAGTTAGGATCGGCAGCGTCATTTTTAAGTGCATGGACGAGTGAGCCGTTGGCTGTTGAACCCACGACCAATCGGAACGCACCTTGAGTCTTGGCACGAGTGTGGGGCACGAGGGCGGTCTTGACGCATATACAACAAAGTGGTTCCAACGTCCAACATACAGCGGTGAGCAATCTTCCTTGGCTTCCATCCGCCTCCGCTAAATCAGTCAAACAGTACTCCCAGTCCTTGTAAATTTTTTCCTAACTGTGGTTGTCGTGCCGTCGATCGTACTCATTAGGGGACTTTCTGCTACAAATAAATGCAACTATACGGCATTTACTTAAGACCTGCTTTTTCTTGCCTGATGGGTATACACTCTAGCAGTATCAAAATTATCTACACATGTGATATACGTCGCCATGATTTTCTTCCGTCTTTCTTGACTTTAAAGGCATCACTTCGTTGACCAGATTTCTCGCTGTGATTCGAAGGTCGTCCAGTTAGCTTGGCTCATTTTCTTTCAACTCGCTGACTGCCAAGGAGTTTACTGCCAGTAAATGTCGGGCCACATCAGGAGTCTCTTCCAACGTCATCGAAAGTAACCACAAGCTGTTCTCAGACTGCTGGTGGCATTCCTTTCGTGAATCAGTCAAACAGCATGCGCTGTTGCGATTCATCGTCCGACTTTAGAAATACTAATGCGAGCCGGGACACGGTGCATACGAGCATGTCACCTCTTGGGGTCAGCAAGGCGCTACCCAGCCACTGAATTTTCTTCCGGCAGGACTTCCACCAGGGTTGCGATCAGCGCTTTTCCCTCACCTGCCAATTTCTGATCCGCAGAATCTGTTCGCGTCATTTGCAGAATTTCCTTCGACTTCCACTAAGACGTGCCTGCAGGGTCACCAACTTCAATCGGTCGTTCCCGTATCCGGCCACTGCAACAGTATCCTAGAAATCCTGCAAGAAGTAATGTGTGTTAAACATTTGAGGTCACGAGGTCTTTACCACTACTCCTGGCCACATCAACTATTTTATGGCAAGAGAACAGGTAACGCACGACCCTTCCTCCAACAAACTGACACTGGTGGATTGTAGTCTGACTCGTCTAATGATATCACCAGAGAGATGGAGTCACCAGTAGCAAGTTCGCTTGTGAAAATCCTTTCTTACTAAAATGTTTCTAAATGTTTCCTCTTGTACTCTTTCCCTACTACTCCGATGCGGCGGCAGAGGCAAACGTCTGACTGTTCGTGAGCAGTATAGTTTGATCGTCCATTTTCATTATACTCTATTCACTGCAACGGTACAGCTCATAGACCTAGATATGTCATTTTCGTATGATACAACATGCGACAAGGTCCGCTATATGTCAGTTTTAGCTATGGATTCGTGGAACACGCAATAACCGGCTCAAACATGTACACTGTTCTCCAGAGTACTGTGGTCACAACGATATTTCGAGATAATGCGGTGGACGAAAAACTCGAATTGAAGCCCCAATAAAACCCACAAATCCAGTCGTATAATCGCAAACAAAATCGCATCATCCAACCATTCTACTGCACTGGGAACTTCGGCTGAGGTACAGCTCAATCAAGAGCATGTAGTTCCTAGATTTTTTGTGATGTCTTTATAGTAACTCCCAATTTGTTAGGCCATTTGATCCCAACGTGAACCATATAGCCCATTTGCGATTTACGGTTGTTTATCGGGGGTTTCACCTAATGACCTGGTAAGTAATAGGCTACGGTACTGCTTGATAAGGCAGCACAAAATGGTTCACTGTTGGACAACATCCAAAATGTATAAATTGTTATGACTGTCGCGTGCTGAGCCACCCAGTCAGAAAAATTAGAACAGGAATCTAAGCGGTACTAACCCGTCTTAAGTTACTGGAAAAGTCACACCTTTTATGAAGGAACAACACTATTCACGACTGCTATTAAACGACACGCGTCCTCACGCGTTGGTTGGTTAGTTTTCTCCTGTACAGTTACACTAACTTGCATCTAGAAAATCGGCTGTTTGAAATCGATAGGCATTCAAAAGCCGCTAATCGCTGTCTATGGTAGGTTGACGCCAGTCTGACAGCTCGTGCGCGAATACTGATTGGCTGAACATTCTCCAATAAAGAAACCGCTCCAGTTCAAACTCACTACACCCTTTCCTTTCTGATAAGTTTGTCCACTTCTCTTTCTCGATGAATCCTCACGGCTTGCGTCACGGATTTCTCGTTCCCGCAAAATCCGCTCTCTCAAATGCACACGATTTCTTTTCACCACCCCGTCCACATCAACATCGTATGACCCACGATCAGTGACCGCCACACCACGAGTCCACTGTCCGAATGGCATCGGTGTTGAATCTCCTTACACAACAAAAAAAAATCAAACATACAACATTTGTTATTCTTTGGGTTTTTCGATCGGCACACTTGTTTTCCCAACGCTTACGTTCTTGTTCTATCCCACATTCGCAGTTGGGTACTGGAGGGCTCCACACCTAACGTTTGAAAATATGCTGCCGGTATAACATTGACGGATGCGCCCGACACGAATTGACATCATCGTTGTTTGTCTTCATTACGAAATTCGGCCTTAACCCTTCTTGCTACAGGTGCATCTCGAACGTCATTCAGCATTTTCCGGACCTTTGCATCTCCACTGATCACTCTGACGGATGGTGACTCGCACTCTTTGGCAAAATCGTTTTTCTTCCGGCACTTCAAGTAAGCTTTACCAAATGCCGGACAATGATACCCTTTCTTCCCAGCAACTGTCCTAACACTGAATAATGAGAATTTTGTAACTCCATCTTTAGTAAAATTACTCAAATTTTAATGAACACAAACATAAGATACACTTTAAAATATTATTTATACTTTTGACCAACTTGGGCGATAGGTCCATTTCTTTCTTGTGTATCAAATTTACACCTACCATGTGACACCACTCAGGAGACAGAGGAACATTCAAAACCGAAGACAAAAGTTGGTGATGATCACACACAGACAAATCACCTTGACAGTAGGTCATCTCTTTAATGTCTTCAAATGCAGTCAAAATTCGTTATTATCAGCCTGTACTTCATAATATTGTTTAATCCGCATAAACGCTCTGTTCTTACAATGTTATACGCCATAGTCTTCACCTTGTTTGTCAATTCATTAGTTAGTTTAGTTTATTTTACTTTTCAAAACTAGTCACACTGTTTTTAATTTGTATGTTCTCCGCGTACTGGTTTAACCTTTATGTCTACTGCGATTCCATTATATACAAAACTGTGTTAATGTGGGTTAATCTGTTTTATTGCGGTGCGTTTATCAAAATCCCACAGTTCTTAAATGAGATGGTTGTAGGAGTGAACTGAGTGAAATGCAATCGGCTCCCAGTCAGGTCCTGTGCTGGTCGACCTCCCCATGGAGGTGGCCCAATAGAAAAGACAGAACTGGTCGAACAGTGTAGCGTTTACAAACGACATGTAGGTGAACTCCTCTGCATTTCTGATGCTATCACTGATAGCGATTCTCTATAGACAGTAATTAACTCAGCTCACAGAAAGCTGAAGTTCACTATAGAAGTAGAAGAGGTCGGGCGATTAAAGTAATTTCGGATCGTGCTACTGAAATGTCCACATGAATCAATTCAACTAGCCATATATAGGAAGCATATATGGGATAGTCAGAATGCCTACTTTCACGGCTTTATACCAGTGATACAGAAACGAAACTGTCCTAGTAAGTTGTCTCCATAGAATCTATACTGATGACATGCTAAACGAAGAGTGCAAAACATTTTTCAAATGTTTTGTGGTAGTGAATACCCTGATTCACTTCTACCTGGTAATGCGCGGCGTAGGGTACCGCGGACCCTGACTCAACTACCGGCATTGAAGACATTCATATAAACATTCGGTAAAAGAACGAAAAATCAGAAGACTGGACATAGCCCTCTATGACTACAACTATCGTTCACCTGTAAGCTAATAGTAAGCCTTCACCAATTGTGCTGACTCGTTTCATAACTAGTCATTTTTTGTTCGTATGGAGCAGGATGCATCAGTTGCACAACAAGGTACACGTCGGAGAGAATACGTAAACACCATCTCACGATTGCCTGATGGCCAGAGTACGACTATGGTCCTCCCAATCAGTTTTGTTTCATCCGGGTCACCGAGGCAGGACGGATGCCGCATTTAAGTGGACCTATCGTGTCATGCATTTTCATATTGGATTTGCGACATATCGTGCCTTCGCCAATGCAGAGGCTACGCAAATCGTGCTAGGAAACTCTCATATGTTAGGGCATCAGTCTCTTGTTTATGCACTCAAGTTACCATGGTCTGCCGTTCCTAGGGCAGATGACACAACCCCACAGTAATCATTCCAATATTCCCTAAAGGGTACTAAGTTCAAACCGCACTACGGTCTATGCAACCTTGGGTTGATGGTTTTTTTGCATTGATTGTGTTATATTTTGGCCCGAAGACGATACACCGCGAATAAACTTGTTTCTCATATTTCGATTTCTGGTGAAGTCTCTGAAAGTACTTGAGTAGTATTAACAGGTTCACTACTGTGTAGCTTAGCCATTGTGACTGGGTAACTGACCTCCCACATGTAGAAGTTTAAAACCTTTGGGCAGTAGGAAGCTATTCTCAGGGTCAAAACAGTCTGTTTTAGAACGTGCAGGCCAACTTTTGCGTTCACTGTGTTAAAAACAACAGCACCCTGCCTCATTGCAACATCTAAGACTCAGTAGTGTTGAACTGTTCACCTGTGAAGGAAAAACGGCCTTGATTACAAACGGTACTTTCATAAAATGTAGTATGTGTCACCTGCGCAGGCGGCCAGTTATCTGTTCTATTGGGAGTGTACACTTCATGGGCAAATTGTGTAAATGATTGGCACAAACGAGACCGAAATCCTTCGAGGTGCAGCATGATGTGTCTCAGGAAACCTGGTATCCCCAACAGTCAAAGCCGTTATCACCGTAACTGGTACAAATGGAGAAACTGCAGTGGACTGTTTATGTAAAGACATACCGATGATCACATTAACCTATTCAAGAGCAGTACTCGTAGAAGCAATAACACGATTGATGATAATTTTTCATGTCTCAGAAATCTACTGCTTAAACCTCCAGTGTCTTGTTTTAAGTTGGTATGGCCATACAAGGAAGCGGTTTTTAATAGAGTGTCAGTATGGAAAATCTTGGGCGAAGTTTCAAACGCTGACCATTGTGATAAGAGTTGATGGTGAGCAGTACTCATCCTCTTTATGACGTTATTCCGAACGAAAAATACATATCCTGAAGGAAACCGTTTAAAGTTGCGACACGCAACCGTTAGGAACTTTCGATCATATGGCAAACAGATAATTGCTACTCATGAGTAGTCAAAACTTAGGTTTCATCATTTCATTGAAGCACCCACTCAAAACGTAATCCCAATTAAAACAGCAGAACATATTAGGATATGGGATATGTGTTCATTCCGACTGGTTTGTGATCCAGCTGTGATCATTTGCGTAACGAAATTGTTACCCAATTTTAAGCGGTGTATGCAGCTCACAGGTAGCATGTTTGGCGAAACTAGAGGAACCCAGAGAGACAGTGCATAAAAAGATGCATTGCACCCGCAAACCTGAACTTGTTTCCAGTTGGTCGTTATCTTATAATTATGCTATTCACATCAGAAGCACTGAAATTAAAAGCACATTGATCTGGTGGAATTTTCTCCAAGATACAAGCTCAAGCTGTGCGACAGTTTGAAACAGTGGTTTTCACGGTATCGTTCGGTGTCAGTCAAAATGTGCTCTCCTACTCAGCATGAACACTGAAAATAGGTGTTTTGCTGCCGTTTTCGTTAGCATAGTACCCACTTTGATATAATGGGTTTATCGATCAGACGAACTGAATGACAACAAATTTTAGTGTCCATTTCTCAATTTCATCGCTAGCCAGGCTGGCGACTCAAAGTTCTTGACAGACGACCTTCGCACTCCTCGCGTCTGTTCACTCACAATCACCATGATTATCATTTCCATGGCAATGTCTGGGACTGGCGTTCCGTTTATTTTACTCCCCCTTTAGTTCATTAGGGAATGCACTCATATTTTCGGTTTTCTTGTGATCCATCCACACTTTGATGGACGGTCCAGGAATGATCAAACACAGTCCTCAAAACTATAAGTGCCTATGATGATTTTTACTCTGACCTCCACAGCTTTACCCAGACTCTTACTTATCAGAAGAATACCTGGGTAACTAGCTTTGAGCTAATGTGGTAGAGTTACGTATGAAAGATTATGTGATTCAGGACTCCGTCCTGTTGAGAGAATGTAGTGGATGCCCTCTACTTCGTAAGCTAACCACAATACAACGGCTGACTGATTTCCGCATACTGGAAGAAAAGCGTAACGGGTAAGGAAAGTGGAGTTTTGGTCATATATGTGGAAGTGATCATGACGAATAGATCAAGCACATGACAAGGCATGACTGTATTTTCGGACATTACTTTCGTGCCGATCACAAAGAGACCAAATGTTGACACTGTTTCAAGACAGACGCCGACTGGACAGTTATAACTTTGTTGAGCACTTCACCTGTGTTACCCGTATCCAAGAGGCCGATAGAATGAACGACAATCCTACACCCGAGACACCCTTGGCAGTTACACTCCATCTGAGGGCTTATTGGTTACCAGTATGCTGTCCACTGAATTCCAGTAAACCGTAAAGTCCATGCCACATTGTGTGGGTTCGAGTTGAGGTTGATCGAATCAACTTCTTAATCAGACTTGAATTATCGAGTAACATCTAGTCCATAAAAGGCAACTGTGTGTTAATTCAATCATCCAACACCGCAAAATGTGGACTTCAAAACGACTTGTAACATTGGTTTGTTGAATGCCCCGATTCCCTCAACTAACATTACTGCTATCACTTATATCCTATTAATTCCTGCAGGCAATTAAAGCTTTTTGTGATGCTGGTGCAAATACGGTTGTTTTTTCGCAGGCCTCTATTGGTAGCCAGTGTGTACAAAGTCGTGTGAGGGGGGTAATACTACCGTTCTTCTTGGAGTTCGATAATGTGACTGACTGCCTAACCTAATTTTAATGCAAAGTTCCACGTGCTCTTCTGCGGGACTCTGAACTGTTGCAATCCTGTCAAACAATTATCACTTATGCACTGCACAACAAAACCAAAGCGTCTGACAGACTGGACTCTAATCGACAGTCGGCCTTGAACATTGAGGTTTTTAAGTTTATGACACCGTTTTCTAGCCACTGTTTTCTACCCGAAGGTTGTTTGTTGAAGCACCTTAATCGATCTTGTATACGATGTACTTCTAAATCATATTCCGTTAACATTTTAACCGTTTCAAACACAACTGAAGCTGCTTAACACAATAGCTGACTAGTCCGTCCAAATTAGCGAGGAGGGAAGCTCGTTCGTAAACAACCTTGCTCCAATAATTAATTTATTAAGAGCAAAATCCGCAGGTTTTCCTGCGTTTGTATCACACAATTCAGTGACGTTGGATGGTACAGTATGCCATTTTCCGTTTCTTGTACATAAACTTTGACTCTCACAGTATTCAGATGTGGAACGAATTAAAATACTCATATGGGATTTACTCGTGCACCAAAGGCTAAACCATCCTCTAAGTGAACTGGCGAAGTTATCATTTCTGATATTTTGGGATGCTTTCAAAAATACTGACAATATAGTGATCCGACTTTTCGAAAAAATGGGATTTAACCGGACTTAAAAGCTCTAACCACAGAGTCTCGAGTGACATTAACAGTTAGTTACTAATTAATCAATCCAGACTGTCTGCTGAACTGAGCAATATCGACAAATGGATATCACTGTAAGCATGCATGTGATAACCCTATCGTGCCTACTGTGAGTTCAGTGGCATATGGGTTGACAGGGGCTGCCTTTTAAAATCTTAATCAAGGTTCATCTCTCAGTAGCAATAAGAATGTCATACTAGTGATCTCTAACAAGAAGAAAACTTAAATAACGGTTCTTTTTGAAGGGGAGTGGTTGAAAAGTTTATTTGAATGTAAAAGCTGCGGGCAATTGTGACTGATGTTCAACTTTAACCAACTGTAAACTACTTAATTTCATTCGTGATAAAAAGCGACGTCAAACCTCTTTGATTCTTCGATAATGTGCAAATGACTGCACTAGGTTTCTATCCAGCGATCTAAACAGGTTTGGTTCTCTCTTGTAGCACAAAATATTTTGCATGAGACAATAGCCAAGTGGTCAAATTTTGCATCGTTTTGAAGTTTGATAGTGTTATCTAAGACTGTTCCTCCTCAGTGCAGGGGAGCGTATTTATTATATAGATAGTTAATAGTTTCAAACCGCGCACCTCGTCCAAAATAGCCTCAAAGTCTCCTTTAAGGGATATAGCATACAGTTTATGTTTTTCATGGCCATTGTTTGACCAAGAGGTTTTTGTCTTGATCCTGTCTATGTTCTTATCATGCAAGTTGAAGTTCTCGATGAAAGTGCATGGTACAGTATTCTTTGATCAAATTAAACTTTTCTTGAAGCTGCACATTTGGCATACTCATTCCACCATAAATACTGAATAAATAGACTACATTTCCATGTAACCAGTTAATTTCCTAACATGATCCATAACCGGCAGACTGGTGTCAACCTGATTAGGTAAACGTAATGACCACAAATCATGGGTTAGTCGCCACGCTTCCAGGCCCCAACTCTCATCATTAAGTTTGAGTCATTGCGCAGTCA
Organism: Paragonimus westermani; assembly: GCA_008508345.1. Classification (NCBI taxonomy): domain Eukaryota; kingdom Metazoa; phylum Platyhelminthes; class Trematoda; order Plagiorchiida; family Troglotrematidae; genus Paragonimus; species Paragonimus westermani. Next base: position 85,933 of record QNGE01001161.1, read on the forward strand.
TTGAAATAATCTCTTATTCCACGGACTCGCTTTACTTCGGATTACTGGAAGGATTGTGGTGGAATCTTAACGTTTACTGAATTCCAGATATCATACATGAGATCTAGTTCAATACCGGGATGTAAGTGCCCTTAACAACAAGGCAGTACGCTTCATTTGGAAAACTGTCGTTTGTGTAGAACATCAGCGCATTGCGTAACCGCATTCCTCAATTACGAATCACTCAAGAGCCTTCACCAGTGTCCCATTCTTCCATACTCTCGTTTCACTCAACCGTTATACGTCCGCTCGACTATATTAACGTCAGTAATTTTTCGCACCACACACAACTCATAACGGAAACCAATAAAGTGAGGTTTATTTGAACAGTCTTTATGGGGATTTATGTAAAAAAGTGCAAACGAATAGCAAGATTGGAATTGTACCTCGATATTTTGAGCTGTGATTGGACAACGACAAATTTCTACCAGTCTGATACATTGCTTTGATGCACCCATTTACCATCCTACGGATCGTAGATGGTAGTGCTTTGAAACCAAGCTCCTCCACACTCGTCTCAATCCAACCAACAATTCGGTCATCAAGCCATGTAAATGAATTGAGGTGGACGAGCTCACCTCTCCGAAGTGAACCACTGATTTACAGCATGCTGTAACAAATTACAGTCGGGCACTCTGGCAAACTGGTACCTCAGTGAAATGACCAATCAGAATGGCACTCAGGCGTAGAATCAGATCAGACCCGGTTGAAACACGTGTCAGACACTGAAGCAAATAACAACCGGGTTATCTTTTCGCTTTCCCTACGGGAAGAGGCAAATTTCCAGCAAGCCGTAAGTCTTGTCTTCCGTGTACGCCTGACGAGGATCTAGACCTCGACGCTTAAATGTGGGATTGTAATGAGGACTTAGGGCTAATTATTCCTAAACCTCAGGTTGTGGGAAAGTGGTTCTGTCCGCGTACTATGAGGTGTGTAAAGTGAGGTGCGACTCAGCTGAGTTGAAGATATGAAGACCAACAGACGGTATTCCAACATCTGACTACAACAGTCGGCAGCTTGGTATCATCCTATCTCGTCCGCTCACTCAGAGCAAAGGATGAATGTATCCCCTGAACTACTAGTGAATTACATACTTAGTGTGTCGACTGAATCACAGATATCCTCCCGAAGACCAACCTGATAACAATTCCATGGATCACTCATATGAGGGTTAATTTTTTGTCACCGAAGTATCCAAGAATCATGAGGTCTTGTCTATAATACGCGGTGCTGTAAGTCCAACTGGTCCAGCAAGATAGGCTTTGTTCACGCACTTGTATTTCAACCATGGAGCTTTTTTTGAAATCTGTTGCACATTTCTTGTAAAATCAAAGCCATTGTGAATTCTGAAACATTCCTGAATGCATTTGAGGCAGACCATGTTATTTGAAGTTTGCACGCATTCGACGCATCTGTTCGTAGAGTCCTACGATTCAAGTACACCACTTTCTTGGCTTTCTCTAGTAGAGCGTAACAGTATTTTTAGAGTCCTTCGACAATCTCAAACATGCTTTGATGCATCAGATGAATCGCCAAAATATTCCTTCCTTCCGAGTGGAGCACATTGCATATTAGTGATATGATGTGGATATGATGTGGATATGATGTGATCACACGAGGATCAGGTTTACGACATTTAGTTTATGCCCCAATCAATGACAATGTGGCTCACTCAAGACGATAGCACACCTCCAGTTTTCAGAAAGTCTGCACCATTTATATGATAAATTGGCGGCAGGTGACTCTGAGGGCACCACAACAACCCGGGATGACTGCATCAGCTGTAAAAGCTAACTTTTACTTTTCTATGTTTAATTTACTTTCTATGAAAGCTATTCATATAAGATTCGACGTACAGGTTTCTGCTAGTGTGTATGAATTTGCTGCGATAGGGAATTGTTATAAGCATGTTAAAAAAGGACATATTTCGGAAAACTTTCTTCACTGAGTATACCTCTTTGGTGTGTAATAAAGTGTTGTTACCGATGGTGATGGATTGCAAGATATCTCTGACAGAGTAATGAATCCAGATGCACTTAGTATAACTAATATTTTGTGCCAGATAAGGAACCCAGAATTCCCGTCGGTCAGTGGTTCTCATTACAAAGATGACGTGATGTAATTAGGACGTATTTCGAATGTTGGTTCCAGCCTGCGGAACAGACTGTAGTGGTAAGCTTCGTCAGGATTCACCCCGTACCAAAAAGTTGATCAATATTCTGAAGTGTCAAAAAAACTTCAGCTGCTGGTGTTGAATCCAATTTCCACGGTTAAGACCTTAAATACCCCTCCCCATGAAGAGGCAAATTCTCCTTGGAGTGTTCATCGTCCTAGTTGAGAAACGCTGATCTAGAGCAAACTAACCACCCCATGGAGGATGCATTCTATTTCTTTAGTTATGTGCGCACTAACAAATTGCAGCAAGAAAGCAGTCGAAGATAAACTAGCAATGTGATCTTCTTCGTTAAGCACCCGGTAAAGGCACTGTGATTGTGGCCAGAGACCTCACTCTCACAGTCGATCGACTGTCGTCAAATAAGGGTTACTTACAGGGTCAGTTTGGAGTCAATGGTCTGTGCTTCAACTGTCATCTGTTCTACGTCGGTACATAGTTTCTCCATTCAACAAGTCGTTCGGCCACCTGGCGTCTTCTTTCTTTACCAAAGGCGTGGATTTAAATAGGCCACATGGTAACTGGCAAAGAATGCCGAGGTTATGCTCAATTCTGCCATTCACATTAGGCGAGTGACCTCTAATCTGACCATTAGTTGGTTTATCTCACAAAATTTATACATCTTGGTGATCCTCAATGAACCAAGTTCCAAACGCGATGTCCAGCAGGCAGCTTGGTACAAACGTACTCTTGTTAGTTGTCAAGCTGGGGTTGTTAGTAGACTACTTCATTGAACTACTCACAACGACAGTGAGTAACATGGTGTTTAAGTGCGTACGCTGGTGGCTACCATCCTTGTTCGCACGAGGTAGTGCAGACGGAGGGGTCGCGAACAGATTAAGTGAAGCTTGAATTAATGCCACCTTGAAGGCTCAGCTATCGCCTACTCATCAAGAGAAACCGTGGACGCAGACGAACTTTCGTGTTCGTGGTGGCATATTTTTTTTAACTACATGTCCGTTTTTGTGATAGACCAAACCAAGGGGCTGCTAGTATTCTGGATCCACCCCGTTTCCTCTGCATTTATATTATTGCCGGTAAAGCCTATAGGAGTGCTAGTGGTGTTAACGACTCTTTCGCTAGAACGACAACAATGGTTCTAAAATGCGATTTTGCAAAAGCATTACAAAAGTCGTGATTTTGTGTCTATGCTCTGTTCATTCCAAAAGCGTGTGGCCTAAGTGGAATGTACTTTGAGAACTTTATCACGTGGCTGAGTACACAACAGCCGGTAGGCCTGTAAACACATAGTTACGTCATTATTGAATAGATAACCGAAGAGCAAACGGGAAGCAACAGTTGATTCGGAAGGATTTGGACAGCGAATGGAGAATAACTCCAACTATCTTGTGGTAGACAATGTAATGTTTAATGAATCGGGGGAAAAGGATTTTAATCATATTCACATATGCGTGTGAGGGACTATCAAAGGGTCACAGCGTCTGAAGCATGTTTCCTGTGGTGTCCAGAGAGTTCTAAGTACGTGTTTGGAAAACAACATACAATATGGCTTGAACATTACGCACGGTCAAGTGCAGTTTTCGTATTCTGACAGACTTTCTTATCAGTCACTTTTGAAAAACAACGCAATTCGACTTTGGATGTTAGTAGGATTCCTCAATCATATATCTGCTTAACAGGTACCGAATTAAGTGCTTCCTCATGAAAGGTTCTGACTCAACGTCAGTATAAATGTACAAGCCAATTTCGAATATCGGCAGCATTCAGTGTGTTTCAATTAAATCCATAGTCATTTGTCAAAAGACAGTTATTGAGTCAATTGTCAATTTTAACTCAGCATGACAAATGCAAACTGTTTCGATTCACGTCTCACGTAACGAAATGTATTTCACAACTAGAAACACACACCACAAACCTCCACGATAACCATACAAGAGGCAGTAATTAACAAAAGATGTCTGTATTAGGTGATATTTGCAACTGGATGCGGGGCATTGCTTCTTGGTTTGTCAAAGCTGTCATAATTGTTTTTCCAATACTTGATGGATTTTTTCCCTAAGTTTTACGTTTAGAGGCTTACAATCGACAAACGAAGCGATTTTCAAACCAAGCCACACGTGTGGCACTACAGTGATCAATAGATCATATTTGATTGGATATAGACAACTGTGAAAGCACCAGATTCAAAGTTTCAACGAAAAATGATGATCGTCTGTCAGAGATTGCATGCGGTTAATATGGATTTTTATACTTGACAAGCGAGAGATTAATTTGCCACGGTTGAAATGTGTATACGTTTGGTGAACGCATGGCAAATTAAATCTAACAGAGTTTGTTGATTTTTATACCCAGTCCACTATTTGGGAGTTACAGGCACGGTACAGGGTCCACTCTACGATGTTTGCTGTGCATGGGCCTTAGGAAGCGGTTGCAATAGACACGGACGCAGGCATCAGCCACACACCCACGCAATCGTGTGCGCTATGCTGCGCATAATTTCGTATGGTCAAACCAGTCTGATCGCTTAACTTGTTCAGTCGATGCCTAAATCGAACTGATGCACACACAGTTTGACCGAATACCTGCTTTTCATTCATACACATCGAACAGGGCAGTGGTACCAATGTCCAATCAGGAGACTGTTGGGAAATGTAGCCATCACTGGGTGCACGCAAGCAGTGAAGTAGGACTGGTGATTAACCTTGGGAGAAACGAAAATAACACTAATATTTGTTTACTAAATACGTCATTCATGCATGTATCCCGTGAATCGTTTTTATCCGGTTGCACTGCACTGTTCAAGTTTCTGCATGTTGATTCTACATATAGGTTGTGCAAGAACACCTTATAACCTTCCGTATTATCGATTTAATGTGTAAATGCTAAATGCCATGACAGTCCACTAATCCTGATCACAGCATAGCAAACGATTGACGACAGAGGAATAACTGACACTACTGATCCCATAAAGTAAGTTTCCCCCTTCCTTCTCAACTTAGGTCAAAGTTAGCAGAAAAACAAATATCTCGTGAGTTACAGACGATTTTATTGCATAGTTTCATCAATAAACGACAATATCGCATGTTAAAACCTGTAAGTATCAAGAATCCACGACTGTATGGCTTATCTAAAACCCACAGATCGAGTATTCCTATACGGCCCATTTTGGCAATGAACGATTCTCCACACCATGAGGTAGCTAAATAGCTGTTTGACGTTTTAAAACCTATTCAACAAAAATTGCGTTCACATACTGAATGACACTTCTGAATTGATACCGTATATGGAAAACTTGAATATTGCCAGAGACACGATGTGTTCTGTTGATGTTAAGTCTTTATTTACAAATGTGTCACTATGCGAAACTATAGATTTCACACAGGACTTTGTGTTATCCTACTCCATTTGTCTTCCAATCCCTGTCGACTGTTTGGAGCGTTTGCATTTACTATGCACAGAAAAGTGAAATTCAGTTTTTCAGGTTACAGCTTTCAACAAATAGATGGCGTAGTCATGGGGAGTCCACTCGGCCCTGTTTTGGCCGACTTGTTCACGGTCAAAATGAAACAGGTACTGTTTCTCGTTGCGGATGAACTGAAACTTTATGAACGATATATCGACGACATGTTCATGAGTAGACAAGACGAGAAAAATGTAGAAAGAACGATTCAAGCTTTTAACTCAGACAACCCAAATCTCTCAGTCACGGTTGAATACGAAAATGAGTGCAGTTTGCCTTTCTTGGACATCCTGGTCAGACGCCTTTCGGACGGATCTATCGATTGTTCAGTGTACCGTACACCAACATGAAACAGACAATACATGAGTTTCATGAGTTTTGCTCTTATTGCATACAAAAGATCATTAGTGTGTACACTGTTTTACAGAGCGTCCAGAGTATGCTCTCAGGATAGTTCGCAAGATGAACGAACACTTCTGTATGAAACGCTTCGTGATAACAATTTCCCAGAACGTTTCATTCGAAAATGGAGTAAACTTACTCCTGCGGAAAAAGTGACGGTGTAATTACCTAAAATAGGTTGTCTTCATCAAAATCCTCTTCAAAGGTGATGGTCTGATAAACACCTTTGGAAAGATTATCAGTGTCGCGTTGAAACGTGTATATATTACAGTAAAGCTTGTTCTGCTCGCACAAACGACAAGGTTACTCGTACCCCCGGTCAAAAAGTCAATTCCCATGTTTTCTACAAACCAGTGTATCTATGAACTGCCCTGCATTTGTGGAAACATACATTGGTAGAACGGAAATGGTGCTTAAAACCAGAGCCAACGAACACATCTCAAAGTGGTTGAGAGTTGGGCTGACACTCAGCGAGGACAAACCGCAGCTTCACCTATTGCAAGACACTTATCGACCACATGTCACAGTTTATGGTCTTGATGAATGCGCACAGCCCACAAATTCTCAAGTATAGTGAAGCTTTATTGATTGGCATTCGACAGCCACTGCACAAAAACAACTGACTATCAACCTACGTTTACCGTAGGTTTAACCGTGAATACCAGTCACGAGCCAGCCAGATTTGTGTTTTATACGTTTCATTTAAATGACGTCGGTTTTGTTTTCATGCTAGTCAAACGTTTACGACTGACGAGAGTGTGTGAAGTGAATTCGAATGGTAATTTGTGCCTTCTGACTATTCCATTCAAATTATGTCAAAGTAACCTCAGATTTGGGTAGTGCTATAACACGGTAACACATATAGACATTGATTTCACCCTAAGATTAAGCAATGGGAAGCAAGAGGTACAGGTACTAAATAAACACGGTCAGTTAACGTGTGCTCAGTTGAAACATGCGAAACTTCCCATTACCATGTTTGTTGATGTACAGTCAGAAAGTGTACTTCTTTCGAGTTTTTTGAAATAATATCTGTTGTTTAACCCAAGTTAGCACAGACTAAATGAGAGTACTTTCATACATTTCTCAAAATTAACTTTACTAATCAAAAATGAAGGGTAAGGTATTACTGTAAATTCTGCTTTGTACTGAACGATCTTCTCGTTTCGGCTCATACAGTTAGGTTCTCAGTCCAGACAAGGATGTTGAATTTGGCCACATTAACAGTAAAAAGTCGATACAAGTTGGTACACTAAACCTGCTTGAGTCACGAACTTTAGACGATTTACTTTGTGTTATTGTCGAAAACAGGGCAAAATCTTCAAGGTCATTCGTGTTTGTTAGACCGTACTAATGCATACTTGATTTTGTTGCAATATAGGGTAAATTTACTAAATGTAAAACCACTCGTGGATCAACGTGTGTGCAAAAAAGACAAGTCAGTCTCGTCGGAGTTAGGAGGATCCCAGAGTTAACAGTCTGCAAGATTTCGACTGGTAACTCTGGTCCCAGACCACAAGTGAAGAGTTGGGAAAAGTCAATCGACAAGGAAAAAGTCAAATGGTTAAGCACTGTATCTAAAATGAATAGCAATTTCTGTGTTGCTCAAGACAGAAATGGAAATTGAGCCATATTTTATAATAAAAAAACTTGCTTCGAAGCCAACGTTTGAAATCAACCGAAGGACAGACTGACCACCGATGTCAGAATAGAACAGCAATCAATGCTCCAGTGAACTCTCCCCTGTGAATGCTGTAACCCACACCTTTGAGAAAACGCCGTTTGATATATAGTCTAAAATTTAAACCGGTCAGATCGACCCATCAGCAGTAATAATAGTGTGAGCACCTCTAATCCAATTTAGTCGGATCTTGAGAAAAAGTTCAACATTCAGGCAACAGGATCTGTCGCGCGAGTATATTGAAAAGAAGTCAATCGCATGTATATTACAAAGAAACAAGTATGAAAAAATATCGGTTTGCTTTTTGAAAAGACAAGTGGTTGCTTGTGAGTACAAGCAAATACCGATACATCCTCATTACTAACAGGGGTAGTGTTTGAAAGCTGCTGAAAGAAAAACTGGTCCTGCCACCTCCATTTGGAAGTACACTCATGGAACAAATAGATACCGCATTATGAATACCCCAATGAACTTTGCAAAAAGTCTCACATTAGTACGGTAATAACTTCCATCCTATCTAGTCCATCTGTAACAATTCAACATAACTCATTAGAAAGCAGCGAGCTGAGTTCCCTTGATAAATCCTTCCCAAGAAAGAAGCTATTCCCACACTAAGGGGAACAGCAGCTACAAAATAATATGTATACCTCAGATTGTTGAGGTCCGTCAAGCTGAATCTTTGGGAAAACTTTAGCCATTCATACACACCTATAGTACATGAAGAAACAGTTGAGTGCTATTGTCTTGCCAACAGTGCGGTTGTAGGACCGTCTTGTCAACTGTCTCGTTTTCACGTGATTCAAAATAGGAGGGATATATGAAATCCCCATACATTTCAGGACTGTCGACGCACCAACAGTAAGTAGGATGGGTTTGAGAACAATCGACTCATAGAATAAGTGAATATACTTTCACACTAGCAATAATCGATGAATACAATCTGTGGAAAGCATGATGGTTGTGAGTTTATTGTAGTTTCTCAATCTTGACTTGTTCTAACACTGAAAATAGTACATCTGAATTGCGCATTACTAAGGTATAAACTACAGTCAACCTATGTAGACAAGACGTACTTGCTCAAGAGATACCGGCCATTTGCAGAAGAGTGTGTGATTCACTTGACATATGTGCAATAAACGCGCAAACTTAAAGTGGGCGTCAACTATGGTTTTCTATTGTTCAGCAATGTCAAATGGCAAGTTAAGCACTGGGTACCTCTTGGGTGCTTGGCTCGGTCAGAAAGACGACACGTTATGGGTTCTCAATATTCCGGTTTTTGTCTCGTTAAGCGCTTGCTAAAATATAATCAGATTAAATACAACAATGTACACGGCAAAACGACTGGATAGAATGTGTGGGTAGAACCGGCTAGAAGGTCAATGTCGGAAGAACATGATAGAATGGGGTTGTTGTATGGAAGATTACCATCACCGTGAACGAACGTCCTGACAGAATATTCTAAACCCCGATTGATTGTGCACGACCTATGAAATACGATACGGCAACGCGAGACAACGGAGAAGACAGCAGTCTATCAATAGCCTATGTATTCACCAAAACCTTCGACTTCACCCGACGAGCGGAAGTCCAACTACAACTATACAAACGCATACAAACCTCAGTATCACCTGAATGCGGAAACGAGTATTCAGGTGAACGTTAAGTCCGTGTCTCGTTACTGGTATAAGATAAGTCCAATTTGACTTCAGATTCCTGTCCTTAGGTTTAAAGTTACTGCACTCTCAACAAAAGTATTGTGTTTTGCACACACACAACGCTAACCACCATCGTTGGGCCAACGGCGTGTCACTGGCTACCAGGTATTCGGAGTTAATATCAACCTACAACACTAGATAGGTAATGTTGACTTCGTTGGTCGAGTCGTTTTTAGAATTTTTTTATCAAGATGCATTTCACAACGAAATCCTGGGTTCATTATTCGACCAACCGTTCAAATCGTGTTCGCGTCATCTGGTTACCATAGCCAAAGATCCGTTCTGGTAACACTCCGTGCACGTCCCCATCGCTGCCCCATTGATAAAACAATCAATACTCGGTGTTTACTGCAATAACAATGCCAGCATTGCTCACAGGCTATTGCAGTTGAAGGTGTGGACATAATTATTGGGTCATGTTTATTGTAAAATCAGCGGTATCGCAGACCATTACTCATTAACTGTTGGGTGTTCTTTCGAAGCTGGACTTCAGAAGAGTTGAAATGAAAGTTTCAAACGGTTGTGGATTATGATTGACTTGTGGAAATTAGTTTTTTTTATTACACGACCCCCTATATAGCTATATTTTACGCCAAAAATTCACGTGGATTTGTGGGCTTCGGAAGTGCACAAGATAAGGTAAACAGTCAGAAGTCAAACATCCATTTTCAGGACCCAGACAAACGCACGACTAGCTGCTTGGACCACAAGGAACACAGTTTACAGCAAGCGAGACTTCCTATGATTGAACGTGCATTCACGCACAAACATGTTTACTTTTGCTAACGCTACCTCGGACACTCACACGCGCATCCTTCAGCCCAGGGTAGGCATCTATTCATGTACACGGTACGCGTATCAGACTGCTTGCTTCCGCATGTTCATGCCTGTTTCGATTGTTCAAACTTTGGTCAAGTCAAACACAACCGATTGGTCGCTAATCGCACTAGACGACATGATCAGGTGACAACCGGACGTATGTACAGTTAAAAAACGTATCAGCTATCCGCCGTGTCAAAGACGTCAGCTCCACACCATTTGAGTTGTACATGGGCTTGGTCGTCTGTGATTCATCCGATGTGCGTTCGTATGTTGACTGCAGTTGGATTGCCAGTGTCTAAGTCAACCGGTTCGACTGAACGACTCAGACAGACTTTAGCTAACAACGCTCTGGGATTGTAATTGTTGCATTGGTGCTCTGCCAACTAATCAAACGCTTCCCACAGCCTTTTTCAGTGACCCCACCCATTTGACAGTTCAAGCCAAGTGACAACGATAAATTATTCGAAAAAAACGGGACCTGAACACTGAAAAACAGAGATGGTTGTTGTTAACTTTGAATTTCGTCTTATGGCAAGCAAGGATACTAGAAGGTTTAACGTCAGACATCTGGGTGGGTGATCATTTACATGGAGGTCCGTGGAAAGATTGACTCAAAAAGTTATCATAACCGGTATCTTCAAGTTGACCATCACTCACATCTGATCGCAGCGTTCGCATTCAGATAGACTTTCCAGCCAGCCTCTTTCAAAAACAAGTACTAGACTCGAGTTTCGCTCTCATTAGAGCTAGTCAGTAGTACATATCCTTGCCACGGCCGGGATTTGAACTCCGGCCATTCCAATCATGAGGCAACCGTGTTAACCACTGCGCCATTGACCTCACATTAGGCACGACCGAATTATCATATCTGAACGCTCAACCACTCTCGCTTGTGAGCAACGATCAGGTTGCCTGATCGTTTCCAGACGAGACGCAGTTACTGCCCGTTAACTCCAATCGATAACCCCGCGATTAGGACTTCTAAGACACATGCGAGAGTGGTTGAGCGTTCAGGTTTGCTAATTCGTTCGTGCCTAATGTGAGGTCAATGGCGCAGTGGTTAACACGGTTGCCTCATGATTGGAATGGCCGGAGTTCAAATCCCGGTCGTGGCAAGTATATGCACTACTGACGAGCTCTAATGAGAGCGAAACTCGAGTCTAGTGCTTCTTTTCGAAAAAGGCCGGCTGGAATATCTTTCTGAATGCGAAGGCTGCGATCACATGTGAGTGATGATCAACTTGAAAATAAACCAAATCCCCGACTACTCATCATTAACCGATATTATTCAAAGTGCATCGAGAAATGGAAGCGCCTGAGCTGCTGCCCACAATGCTTATTTTCACCGTTTTACTGAAAGTACACAGCAGTCCGAGGGACAGTGTAAGTGAATGACCCAAGGGTGTTATAAATCTCAAGTCCAAGAATTGCATCCAAACTACCTCGGGAAGATAATTTTAATTCTGCTGCGTAGCTCAATTTCAGAATCTGTTGTGAAGTGCTGACAATGAAGGTTGAGCACAATATCTGAGAGGCAACAGTTTAATTTGAGGAGATGTGTCGGAAACACTTGCACAATGGATCTCTCGAGCACATTGCACAGCATCTCATCAGGTACACACTGCAGTCTGTGGGTTTATATAGCGAATTTCAATGGATATTGTGAAGCTGAACCGCAAATTCAACAGCTACTTAAACACACATCCATGTACATCAGTTACCAGGACAGTCTGCTACTGATAGACAGGTCTTTCAGTAATCAGAAGAGTGGTTTCCATCTTCTAATTAGCACCGCCTCCGCGGATCGGAGAAGCCTTCGATTTTTTGTTGCGTAACATATCCGGAAGGCTCTCTCCAGGTTCATTTGGAGTCGACATGTCAGCAAGTGCCGAGCGGTCGATGACAGCTGCTTCTTGTGGCTTATCTTGTTCTGACTTGAGGCAGGCATTGTGGTATCCATAACCGTTCCGTGAACCCAAACTGCAATGTATTTGTTGACCCTATTATACAACTGCCGCTCCGTTCTACCTAAGTTAGTGGTCTGGTGCTCACACGAGAACCCACAGATGACGTAAGATTTGGCGCCAAGCCGTTCGAGGAGGCGGTAGTAATTAACAGATGGAAACCACCCTTCTGCTCACTGAAAGACCTGTCTATCAGTAGCAGATTGCCCTGGTGAGTGATGGGCATGGATTTGTGTGAGTGTGTTTGTTTAGCTGTTGAATTTGCTGTCCAGCTTCACAATATCCATTGAAATTTGCTATATAAACCCACAGACTGCAGTATGTACTTGATGAGATGCAGCGCAATGTGCTCAAGAGACACTGTGCAAAACCTGTTTTTAACTTCTTTGTTCAAGTTTGTTATGGGGATAGTTTGTTTTGCTTTTCTGAAAAGTTTAACTATTTGGAATAAGGTACAAGAGAATCAAACTAGTTATGAGAATAAGAGGACGTGGAGGCGTTTTCAATCATATTACATGCCAGAACGATGTTTTGTTCAAATAGAACAGCTACAACGTCACATCTTCATATACCTGTTTCATCCTTATCAGAAATCAGTGCAACTTGAAGGTAATGTTGTGCGTCGAAATCCTCGGAACGTAGATAATCCGTACACTGTTCTTTCATGAAAGTTTGGCTGGTAGGTAGTCGGTTTCACCGTAGCAAACTGTGATTCACCTTAGACTAGCTGCACAGGCTCTCGCTGTGGGACATGTCCGCAACGTTCTTGGATCATTTGGACTCACATGACAATGTCTGGTTTTAATAGGATGGAATTGCACCTTGTTTCATTTGAATCATCCACGATTACCCAAACCATATTTTCCACCAACGATTGCTCGGTCAAGAGGAGTTTTTAAACGGCTACTTTGACCATCACTACATATTCTACCGTGGATCGTTCGGGAAGCTGCGTTTATTTGGAAGGTCACTATCGGCTGGGCATCTATAGACGGCAGTCGCAAACGAGTATTGCCTGATACTAGTGGCCATATTGTATTCACTTCAGCTGTCTTATAGGAAGCGTGCGTTCCCTTAAAAAAGAAATCTGGCTAACATTTTGGACGCCTGTTGTAGAAATCGTTTGCTAACGAAATTACCACATCTACATTGAGCGAGTTCCCGTTTGGTGCAAGTGAGCTATATCTCTCGATATCAGAGCTGAATCCTCAGCTTTAACTTCCGAAACCTTATTGTGGAACTAGTTCCATTCCATCGAAATCCTATATTGTAATGGTTAATGTTATTGGTTTGTATTGCAAGTAAATAGAAGAACATTTCTCCATAGTTCCACTGCATTTGTTAGTCCTCATACACTGCCAGTAATTGAAATCCATAGATTTTTCGCCGTTTAAATGTTAACGAACCAACTTGAAAGACCGTCCATTCTCACCTAATCATGTCAACAACCGTCTCGTCAAAAGAAATTGCCGACAGGACGAGCCCAAGGCAACATTTAAGGTTTAAGTGTTTTGGACAGACTCGCCAGAAACGTGCAGATTCGTGTTGTCAATCGATGATATAAAGCTGACAGAATACCAGACTTGCAAAAGGATTTGAACTAAAATCCACTTGAGCAAGGATCACATGCTTACATACGTCTGACTTTTCCAGATAAGCTGTGTTTATTCTGACGGTATCAGAATATTGAATAATCACTATTAGTTTATTAGTTAACGGTGATTATTTAATCGATAATAGTTATCATACTACTATTGACATAACTCCTGAAAGATACGGTGGCAGAGAAAGGAGTATTTGTTCCGGCTTCAGTCAACAGAAAATTCACCTCACAATACGGCTATACTATAGACTGATCTTAGGACAGTCACGACTTGCTGCAAACAAACAGTTGGCATGAGAAGGCGACAGGATAAAATTGGTTTGAAGGCTTTCGTAAAAGTAAATCAAACACGAAAACGAAACGAACAGTTGTGAGGAATTTGTGGAACCGCCTTGGAGCTATTTAATGAGGTGATTGAGTCTCCTTCCAAACACTCTTTCCAAATTTGAAACACCCAGTTCCCTTTATCCAGTTCATCAGGACAGCAAGAAGACATATATTGCGAGATGCAAGCATTCTCATCAGTCGGTCACATAAAACATTCGGTTATATAGGTTAAGCGCGTAGCGTCATAACAATAAAATGAACGAAATTCACTTAGTTGCAATCAGGTTTCACTGCAACGGCAACGAAATTGATTGCGTCAGTACCTTTCGCCAACAAAGGGCCGGTGCGTGACGTTTGATCAACATTGCTTCAGAGAACGCCAACAATCTAGGGTCGGGATTGCGCAATAGGACCGTGAACGAAATGTCGTGGTCAACCTCATGACCTGTTGCGATTAGGTGTTTGGCGATCGAAGACGCTGGATTTCTGTTCGAGTTTTGGTATGCTGACCCGCCTTTGAAGATTGTTTGCACTAGCCACTTG
>QNGE01001161.1:100658-174885 GCA_008508345.1 Paragonimus westermani
TTAACTCTGCCCATCGAAATCTCCATGTCACCTATGAACAAGAGTTAGATAACTCACTACCATTCCTAGACGTCCTTATTTCTTGGCGCTCAGACGGTACAATCAGTATGCCTGTTTATCGAAAAGCCACATGAAGTGGGCAGTACCTACAATTCTCTTCATTTACGCCGGTGGCTTACAAACGTAGTTTGGTACGAACTGTTTTTCACCGAGCAAGGAAACTGTGCACGGCCGACAGCCTAAAGTCTGAGGAGAAGGTCTTGAAGAATGTTATGTTTGCGAATGGATATCCGGCCAAATTTATTGAAATTTATTGCATGGAGCGAGTGACTGCCTCCCAACCACAGTAAGTGCCGAAAAAACAGGTTTTTATCAACCTTCCTCACACAGGTGACCACAACGTTACCGATGTAAGTCGAAAGTTGAAATCTGTCATTGCTCGCAATATCCCGCGGCGGAATTGCGCTTGTTACTCTCCACCTGTAGGATGAGCATCCACTGCCACGATCGTTCTTCTTCGCGAAACTCTGCCTCTCACGTTATCATCTGCAGTTGCGGTGATTCATACAGAACGAACGGACCGAAATTTACGACAGAGGAAGACGGAGCACATTCCCAAGTGGCTAGTGCAAACAATCTTCAAAGGCGGGTCAGCATACCAAAACTCGAACAGAAATCCAGCGTCTTCGATCGCCAAACACCTAATCGCAACAGGTCATGTGGTTGACCACGACATTTCGTTCACGGTCCTATTGCGCAATCCCGACCCTAGATTGTTGGCGTTCTCCGAAGCAATGTTGATCAAACGTCACGCACCGGCCCTTTGTTGGCGAAAGGTACTGACGCAATCAATTTCGTTGCCGTTGCAGTGAAACCTGATTGCAACTAAGTGAATTTCGTTCATTTTATTGTTATGACGCTACGCGCTTAACCTATATAACCGAATGTTTTATGTGACCGACTGATGAGAATAAACGATACTCTTTCCAAAATAGGTTTCATGAAGACACCAGAAAAAATTAGAAACGAGATGAAGTTATTTTGAGTGACCTTCCTCAAGGCATAATAAGAGTATTAATTAGAGTGATAAACTACATGGTATAATTTGTGGCGCAGTAGGTAGTCTGTTGTGTTCAAGGGCCTACAGTTGGTTATTCCACTGTAAAATGTTTCCACTTAGCTGGATTCCGAACTAATTCACATAAAGTTTTGAAGGCTTCCTCTTTTCAAACTACTTTTCTCGGTAATGTTCTTCAATGAAAGTTTTTCTCAAAATATGTTATGGATTAATCTGCAGGGTATCTAGAATACAAACCCATGTTCTTTTGGCCGACTTGCCGCAGGCCAAAATTCACTTGTAGCTTGAGACAACTTAGCTGTAAAAGTACCTGTACCGATTTCGATTCAACCCATCCGATCGAACACGCAAAGTAGCATGCAGAATTCTCGAACTACTCTGTTCCAGTAACGTGGTGTTCGGGCTTGTACACTGCACCGGAGGGCTATACTGATTAGCACTTCAGTCCCTCTAGGTACAGTCATGAGAGATAGGTCAAAAGGAGCAGTCAAACGAAAAGCGGTTGTGCTCATATGGTTACTGGTAATATTACTGACCATGCCGGTGGGCAAACAACAGAACCATTTCTAAAGTTATCGTACCGTTGTCTCCCAATTAAGAAAGAAGTGTGTTAGAAGAGGTACCGTCCGAAAAAGAGCACTCCGATCACCCAGCGGCTGGCCGTGAAAACCATTCTACGATCTATTGTGGTTGAGTTACACTCGGTACCTTTCGAAAGTCTGATGCACCTTCAAATACAGCCACTGTGAGTGGCAGTGACCGTAGTCAAACACCAATGTACTATCCACTGCGCCCTCCAATTAGATAAGATTCTTATTACCAGGTGTGTCAGGCTAGTAAGAGATTGGCCCCGAAAAAGGCATTCCAAGTGAAGTCCTATTCGTTGATACACTGCGGATCAAAACTTTCTGCCAAAGACTCAGGTTAAGGCTCACCAAGTCAACACCCTCACGCAGCGTAAACGGTTGGTAAGTATCAAAAATTAATGTAGCCTCGACAGGCCAGTCCATTCATCTTCATTCTTTTCCTCTTCTGCTTTTAATTTTCGTCCTTTCAAATCAAGACAACTGGTAAACATCGGTACTTTCAATGTACACACTTCAAGAAACAGGTCAACAAGCTGATCTAGAGAGCACTGTCTACAGTCTGAAAACACAAGTGTTCGTTCGAATTTGCGCACAGGTAATGCCATAGATCAACAGTTGTTTCTCAGGGTTTCTGGTGATGATGAACTCGACTATGGCGGTCAGACTAAAGTAGAAATCGGATTGATCTCCAAAGGAGAGAAGAACCTGCTCGAATGGATTCTAGTAGATGGTTGTCTGTGTGCACTCAGACCCAACACTTCATTCAAAATCTGCCGATATAGACCAGAAAGTCACTAAATGTTATATCCGTACATATTGCAATAGTTGATAGCTTGGGTGCTGTTAAAAACGCCTTCTACGATGCACTCTTTGATCCTCTGAAGCGATCTAAGGACTCGGGAATCGCTGTGCTTTCAGGCGGCATCAATACAAAACTCGGTTTTCTTACTGTAAAAAGGATGTGACTGGATGGTATACTCGGTGTCTGTGTGCGACGCACTGACAACGATTGACTGATACAATTGAAAATATCTCGCTGACTTTATGTATCAAGTGGTGGATTTCGGCACAAACGGCATCGATGTATTCGTAGCGACCACCAATGTAACTCAAACCGGGAATCAAGTTGATCATGTTGCTGTTGGTTTTCGGTCGTGTCACTCAGTTAACGATAGTCGTTTATTTTGAAGAAACTACCCCGACTCACATGATGCCGTTATTCGTGCTGCTTCGGTTTACCGTCCAATCAGAGTTCATCTGATCCCATACATAAGTTACTCAGTCGGAACTTGAGCTAAGAGTGTACACGAAACGGTTATCGAACGGCAGTGGCAGCTAAACTACTCGATCCACAACAGTGGATTGACCCAGGCGAGCACTGGGCGAAAACCACGCCGGTTATGTGAATTTCTTGCCAAATTTTCTCTCCCAAAGCAGCACTGCAGACACAACACAAGTGGTTTTCTGCTGGTTCATTAGATCTTAGGAAGACATGTTGGCTTATCCTTTCGAATCCGAATACAACGCAGATCGCTGTGAACTGAAACACAAATTTACGTGGAGTCTACTTCTCCAAACAAGCCTGAGAATTGGAGAAAGCGCACTTATCGGGGATAAACAGGGTGTTGTTTACTCTGATTCGTGGTTGCACTAGCCATCGGTAAAATGCCAGTGAGACAATATGTGAAAAGTGTGGCTCACGAATTTACAACTCGTCTTGGTGAATTGGTAGATGGGTCAAGCACTTTGAGGAATAGTTTACCTAGTCTAAACCAACTCACTCAGCTGTATATGATGGAGATTTTGCAATTGTTTGACATTACGGAAGCTAAAGTGGCCTCGGAACCTGACTTATTGGAACAGTAAATCTCTAGGTCTGAAAATCCTTTCTCCAGCAATTTTGATAGAAGTCCGTGAAAAATTGCTTTCTTAACTGACCACACCTATGTGTTCCACATAAGAAGCTGAAGAGGCGTCTCATAACTGTGGTCTAACAACAATCATCACCATCTTCAAAAAGGTTTTTTATATGATGTGACAACCGCAGCGGTATGAGCCTTGTTTTTAGAGCATTTAAGATGCTCATTGGTTTCGCGTTGAGGCGAATTCTAAGGCACAGGGAACCAGCTAAGAGAACAGGCAGGTTTTCGGCCTGATCGTCGGTGTTTCAACTATATCATCACCTTACAACGAATATCGCTGTATCGACATTGCCGCTCACAACCAACGGTCGTGATGTTTCCAGAACTACAGGCTACTCTTGACTGAATTCCCCAGAACGCTCTTCGGGACTGTCTCTCTTGCAGTGGAATAACGGTGAAGTGTGTCATTCCGTTGAAGTCGTTGTGTGCTTAATATGAATGAACAGTGTACATTTATGGGCAACTACAGCGAACGTTGTCGACGTCAAGTGACGTTCTACAGCGGCGTCCAATCTCCGTTTTCTTTTTCGTTTTTGTGGTGGACGATATTCTGGAATGAGCACCCACAGGTTCTACAAGGTAGTAAGCTGACTGACATTGAGTAGGCGGACAGCCTGGCATCACTTGGTTCTTCTACAAACAGCATGCAAACCAGGCTGAACTGTTCAACCAAACTAGCTGTTTTGTATGGTATACACTTTGCATCTCCATAGTGTAAAATGTTATAAGATCGGGTCTGCTGGATATTGCCGATTGTTCCGCCTGTCTGGGTAGCGTCATCTCGTCAGTCCACAGTGTTGCTGAAGGAGTATTTGGGAGAATAGTAAAAGCACGTGATGTATTCTTCAGCCTACGTCATTTTTCAAGTCGTGAGGTTGTCCGCCTGTTAACTGAAATCAGAGTTTACAGTGTGTTTGTTCGTTCCGTTTTGCTCTATGGACCAGAAACTCAGTTCATTCGTGCAAAAGGTGGATACGAACCCTCGGTTTCGATCACTGGTTAATTCCGCGAGTTCACCCGCATTAAATGGGTTGAATTTGTGAGCGACGCGGTAGTCCCTCTATGTGTAGTTGGGAAGTGTGAAATTTCGTGATTGGTGACCGAGGTAGCGGAGTTTAGATCATGCGCTCCGTATGCCGACGGAACTTCTGTCACACAGCACATTAGAAGAAACCGCTAACGGTCAACTGATGACGTGGTCACAATCTATGGAATCCTTGGCCGTCCAACCGAGCAAGACTTGTAAGTGCCGTTAACTTGGTGTGGTAGTTTTCGATAATCCACGACTCTGGCTGGGATCACTCTCAGTAAAGGCTCACTGATCATACTGGTGGGGTTTTCCTGTCTTTGGGATGAACGAACGAGAAATATTGTGTAGTAGACAAGATGCCAATTCACACACTCACAAGATAAAAACATGTGGTTGCTCTTCGTTTTTTAAAACGAGCAAAATACCTTAATTTTCTGGCAAGGCAAATCCCTCAAAAATCAAACGCTGTATGTTACGACAGTGAACCGTATTTTCAAAGGATATGTTCCTGACCGACTGGCTTTTAATTCCCATGTCAGTCCAATACCATGGCTGTGAGGTTATCTAACTTGTTAAGTACACAAGGCTGCCAGAGTGTACAGCTCCACATTCTAATTTATGGTTGCATCTGAGTAGGTACCGAGCAGTTGTTTCAGCTCCAACGTCCCACAGTGTCTCACTAAAAGTGTGCCAGACCGTCATTCACAAATGTTAGTGTGAAACGGTCAGAACAGATCATACTACTCCCTGACAGCAACATAGCTCGCAACGTGACCGTATAACTAGCTTTGTGGTGCCTATTGTCCGATTTCAGTTCATGATTTTACTTTGTACATACGCGCATAAGACAGCGGCGCAGAGATAAAAAAACGCTGACAGGACGAAAAGGTCGCCGGAATGAACAAATTCTCCGTTTCCGAAATACCCCTTCGATACACAGTGGGCTTTTATGTTCATTCAAATGAATTCCATTGTGATCGATACCTCATTAGGATTAGGTTTCCCAGTTCAAAAAATCTCTGTGTTTATTACGACGAAATTTGCAAAGCGAACTATGACTCTATGTGAAATGACATAGTCTTTTCCGCGTTCTGACGAACGTAGATGCTGCTTAAATTAGGCTACGAATAAGTGAGTCGAGCAAAAGTGGGTTAGCATTGGACGAAACAGTTACCGGATGAGTATTTTTCAGTCGCGATCGATGTTGTTTTGACATCATACCCTACAGCATGGGTTATGTGCTGGTAAGTGAGCAGGCTAACAAGAGAGGTAGTTGCATTATATTCTGTGGGAGAATAAAAAGCATGATTACAATTGCTTACTGGAAGGTTTGACGATAGGATGCCAGTGAGTTCACCTGTGAGCAAATGAGGAGAAAGAGTGGGTAAGTGTACCATTCACAAAAGTTCAACGGCGAATGTTGTTGCATGCTCTCCAATTTGACTTGCTTTACAATTTGTGATGGTTAAGTGAAACAGTGTTAGCATTAAAAGCGAATGACACTTGGGTTTTTCCTTACCATAACCATCGTCAGTGATATGAGGAACTGCAACAGGGTAAATGAATTTGTGGCTTATCATGACATTGTGACGAGTACCTTCTCAACGATCAGGAAGGAACGATACTTTTCGGACTGAGCAGAAGAAGGTTGGTTAGACTGTGAAAAACGGAATCCCGTTCAACGGGAATGTGGTAACGAAGTCAATTAAACACAGATGAACTAGAAACGGAACTCGCTAAGTGTATATGCCAGAACAGCTACACGTTTTACTGTCTAAATGTATGCTTACCAAATCGGATCTTTCCTTCATCTGCATTTTGCTACGAACCACAGGTTAAAGAGAACATCAATGTTGTTTTTCGGGCTAGGATGATAGGGTTCGACAAAAATAATCAAACGAGCAAAGTACCAAGTTCGTTAGACTAGAGCATTGGTGATGCGAGAATTGTCTACCCAGCTTTACTGACAACACGGGCACAAACGCTTGCCTGTACATTGGGGTAATCCCGGAGTGGTATAGTTGCCAATGACAAGTGTGTGTGTGTGAAAACATTTCTTGACAGACAGCTCACCAGCAATTAATTCAATACTTCAATATGCGAATCCATCTGGTTACCCACAAGCAGTATAATCTGGTTGTTTATCCTTACATGGTAAGAACATTTCGTAAGTTATTCGTTGTAAAACAGTGACCGTAATACCGGATCTGTAGTGTGTGTGCGTGTGTACATGTTTTCCGCTTTGTACAGGACGCAACAGTTCTGGTTGCTGTTTTTTCTGCCGGTGGTTCACAGAAAAGTGGTTTATTAATGAGTGCCTTGGTAACAAGAAAATATGAACAAAAGCAGTGGAAACTCATAAAGAGGAAGAACCAACAAACTTCTTCTACAACATAACTAAGGGTAACTACAAGATTTACTGTGAAGTGCAACTGCGAAACTAGTTCATATGCAACCCAATCGTTTGCTTATAACTCAAAGATAAGCCACCTGAACGTGTAACTTCCTTTCGTGTATACTGTTTCATGTGTTTCTGTGGAGCAGGTTAATTTGGTTGCTCAGCATGGCGCTCTTCTCAGAGAATACATGAACACCACCTTACACGGTCGACTAACTGCGGGAAGAAACTCATTTCCGGTGCAGTTCTGACGCGCCTTGTGAATTTAAGTCGGTGACTACAACGGGGACTGACCTTCCAACGTATTTAACGTTTGACCTCTGAACACATTTGTGCGATCAGAAAGCTATCCAGACCCTACGGTTAACGTGGTCATTCTTACTGAGTTGACAACTCAACAGATAAATTTGGACACCTAGGTGATCTTCTGAATTCTTTGACATGATTATGTGGTAGCTTATTTTTGGAAGTTGAAGTTAGAATCGTTAACACACGATCTACACGATAACAGATTTCATTGTATCTTTGTAAGCGCTTACTACAAACGGCCGATTTTAAAAAATCATAATTAAACCGCAAAACTAGGCGCAATAAGATGTCAAATAATGCAAAGAACATAGCGCTGGTGTGGCAACAAACAGTTTCTTTCGAACGCATGGAGTCAGTTTGATCTCTCTCCTGGCAACCGTTACTTTTGCTTCAACAACAAACTTTGGAGAATAGGTCCTGTCTGCTGTTTTGGGCTCGTGTCGTGGTGACGACGATTGGTGTGGGGTCGACAGGCTGTGTAATCTGGCACTTAATCCAGTTCATCGTGAGTTGGCCACTTGTGACCCTCAGCTGACGGTTGGTTGCGCCAACAGATGTAGCTTCGCATTCACGTTAAAATTAGTAGATGACGCGAGATCTGGCAGACATAATCAACAACCATCCGACTGGAACTGTCGCGATGCGTGAGGGTCTGTAAAACACGACTAAATGACTATCGTCTAGGACTGATAGCTGCCTGACGACAGTTACATATCGGTATATTCAAGTAAGTCCGTTTCATTGAAACCGGACTGTCCACCATACCATTCGCGTAACTCATAAAGACTATTCGAAACGTTTTTCTGTAAGACTGTCAACAAGTTTCACCAACTTCCGATGAGATTTGTTTGCTAGTTATGGAAAACGAACGATTTCGGCTCGACACTGTGAAACCTCAACACCAGAAGTGGTAACACTACTGGGCCTAAATATTTGTACGATATTAGCAAACGAATGAAGTGAATGAACCTAGTTTGCAACTATAGCCTTTTTCAGTGAAATCCACCGTCTGGTATGGTCACTGGTGAGCTGCACACGGACACATAACATACAGTAACAAAATCAACGTTATGATTGTTAATTTAACGTTAGGAATAAATGAAAGCGTGCGCGAATGGTCAGTCATCTTGCTTCTTTAAAGATCTACAGAAGAAACAATCTCGAGGTTTATCAGGTTAACTGTCCCAAGTGGAATGCAAAAACAAAGACATAGTGTAACCGACGATCGAACTTTCAATTTGTCCGCGCCTGTTTACTTCCATTTTGACGTTGCAGAGTGGACCGTTTCTGATATGGTTACCAGCGCCACGTTTAAACAGGAATAAAAAGACCAATAAAACAAAACGGGGTGCAAAAGACAAGGTGACTGAAGCTTAGATGGCTACGTGAGAACATCGATCCTAACTAAGAGGAACAAATCGAGTTACAGCTTGTGTTCACCACCTAGTGTCCATAAGCACAACCCAGCTTGGATTACCAGACAGCACGGGATACAGTGTGAGTCAACGTACTATGGAACTGGCTGCCTGTTTACTATGTCTGACGGTTTTCTTGAACAATTAGTTCTCGCAGAACCGCCATGATTGTCAAACATTTGACAATGTTCCTTTTGCCTTTTAGATTCACTCTGTTGCTCCCCCTCTTGTGACAATCCAACACTCCGACAGTCCAGACTTGCATGCTCAACTTAGTCGAGCTGATGGACCCAAACAGTACAGGAGTCATAGGGACATCATCATTTACAATGAGGTCTGCTTTGCCACAGCTGCCTATGCGGTGATTGCATGCGTGTTAGAAAGCAATGAGGTTCATGGCGGATTGCACCGGATACTCCGAAAGCTTGGCAACGGGTACTAATAGGCTCCCTCGACTTGTTCACCTAACAGTCATCTCACTGTCTTGATTGACGCGCGTAGCATTTTTTGCATAAAACACAAACGTGAATTCCTTAAACGCCTGGTAAGCCATTCGCCATAACCGCCGACTGTGCCATTTTTCGTACTGTGCACAGAACACCGGAATAATTGATCATTTCGACTGTAGAAACGTTTAATGAACTTGCACCTCGTCCACTTGCGAAGGCCCCGAAACTGCCAAAGCATCCGATCAAAGAAAGTTTGCCTATCGGTACCAATGCATATTGCTTTCACTAATTGTACAAAAGCGTCGAAAGTTAAAAGGAAGGAAACGTAGGAAGTTGGTGTCCAGATTGAAGGAACATTTGTATTTATTGGTGCACACGCCTCTTTTACTAAGGAACGGCAGTGTCGCTGGGACTCGCGAACAACCATTGTCCGCAGCCACTGAATTTGTGTCGATTATTGATCACGTCAACGACCTAAATTGCTCATTCTTTCAATGTTTCACGATCCCTACGGTTTGCTGAAAAGACTGTAGTAGCTCGACCCAGCTTCGTTTGTGCTCACAGAAACAGCGGTTTTCGACTCTGACCTTGTCGCATACTTGATGACCTCCCGATACGCTATGTAATTCTCTGTCACCAAGTAGTTTGACGCATAAAAGTGACACATACGGTCGTGAATATGTTAATGACAGTTGACTGTGAAATATTTGTTTTCCAACTGTTGTTCTAAGCTTCTGAAAAAAACTTCCTTCAAAAATAATGGTAGCTGGCCCAAGGTGTGCATGCATCAGTGATACACAATTCAAGGTCAATACTTACGGCTGTAGTTGTGGCTCTGCTGTGTAGCAATACCAGTGAAGTGCGGTTGACGTAACTCACATCCCGTAATAGAGATGGGTCAGACATGCGTGTGAAGTATCTTACTCTTGTTCCAGGCTCTCAGATAAGCACGACAGCTGAATATCCGATTGCCCCAAATGAAGTGCAATCTAGTGAGCGCCTTGGCAGATTCCATGATTTAAATGAGAACCAACTGTGAAAAATCAGCGCCTCGGCTGGCAGCTCAGCTGGTAGACCGCTGGCTGCGATTGGGCATGCTGTTGCTCTCGTCGGTTTGAATCCAGTCAAAGCCTTGAATTTTTATAAATGGGTCCAACTTGAAGTGCAATCTAGTGTCACTAGTTGTTGCTACGGGTTGCTTCTCGTTAGTAGTCACTAACATCTCACCTGACGTATAACTGCAGCAAACAGTTGCCAAAAACACACTATCAATTTCACAGTAGGTTTAGGAAAATATGGAGAGGGAATATATTCCCGGTGAACACGATTGTTTTGGGGGGAGCGTAGCGCGTGCTCGTCGTACATTCAGCTGTATGAATAGGCGTAAGGAAATATGACATATTGGCGCATTTCCGACACAAGTGATACAAGACCTGTGGGATGTTCTTACTTCGAACTTCAGGTACAAGATCATCCCTTGGGGTATGTAAAGTGTTATAGTGCGATAGTCAATTGACTGATAGAATGCGCGAACATCATCCTGTGTGGTCGAACAGGGTTGTGACTAAAACGGTTTCAAGCGCGACTGTTGCTCATTTGGCCGACTCTAATCAGCCTGGCAGTATGAAAGATGCCCTTCAGACTGTTTACCGAGCTCCAAGAAATCTATCAGAAATGGTGAGGTTTCGAATGTTGATCGTTGCCGAGGCCACTAGTACTCAATTACGCAATCCTGACCTCTCTTTCAGAAGAACTCCGTGCGAAAATCTAATCTTCCTTGGTGCACGATCAACCAATCCCACAGGTTGGAACGGCGGTTGGATAACTGACAACAAACGCGCTGTCCATAACCTCTATTGAAGTTTTGTCGGACTCATACTGATTACTGCTTTCAACCATTTATTGTGTTGTAATTAAGCGGTTCATCAAGTGCAGAAAACAAGTCTTGTTTGATACTCTGTTACCTTGACTTTAGCGAGTATTTTCGACCGAATTGGGAACTAGTTGGGACAGTCATAGGTCTAGTGCCAGGCAGTTATCAAACAATTTTCGCGTTCATCCACTTCTTGCTATCACCACCAAAATTAGACACTATACATTGTCTCGTGAATAAGAAGCCGGATAACTTAAATATGAAAAAGTATTTTACAATCATAAAATGCCATAAATATACGTATTCAACAATTTATCTTGAGTTGAAACAGTCCATCAAACTATGAACCAACCAAATCTGGACCATCATGATCTATCCAATTCCAGGTTGTTTGCTAACCTGTTTAGCAGACGCGTGGGGGACATTTGGCTCCTCCTGTGACACTAGCTCTACATACAATCCTCGCTGTTGACTCACTTGATACGTGGACTGGTTTCAGAACTGCCTATCCAACCATATACGTTTTGCTGTTCGGTTGACTGACTCGGACAAAGATAATTCATCTGATTGGGTCAGTCAGTCGTCCTTGAATAAGGTCACTCAGTGAACTTCAAGGCACATGACTGTTGGATCCAGCTCACCGAGCGTCCAAACAATGTCCGCCAACTGGAAACCAATGCTGTTCATTTGGTTCGTCTGTAAATTAGGACGAAATTCTTTTTCGAGTTGAGATTGTTAGACAAGACAGCAGACGCAACAGTGACTGAAATTAACGCCCGTATCATGGACCCATATACGAAATAGACGCAACTGGTCCATGTATTATATTCAAAATCTCATGTTCAGAATAGTCTCTGATTTCAGCTTGACTGTTGTTGCACTACAAGGTAAAAATCGGCTGTCACGTATGTCTGTTTGCCGGTATACTAAGCACTGTAATAATTAACATGATACTTTTTTACACCTTATATCTCTATCCTCTGATGTGTTTATTGACATCATCCTGGTTTGCCTACTACAACGATATCCTTATTGGTTAAAAAACTGATTAAGCTCTTAGAGGTAAAGAACAGTCAGTGGACTGAACTAAGCGTGTCAGTGATTGTAACGAACCGGACTCCTAGAAAGCTCAGGAACACCACGTAAGTTAGTACACTCTCAACCGTTTCCACGTTTATTGTTGCAGTGGCTTAGTATGTATCTGTTCTTAAACTCCACTGCCTAAATCTCGCACACTTCGAACATCGTGACAACTGATGTTTCCACGTCGATTTGCGCCAAACGAAGGGGAATCTGGTGTGCAGTCTAGCCCTGCGAAATACGCACGCGCCTGAATACACTGATGCCTACTAGCCTACTGCGAGCTAAATATCTTCGGACTTTCGATAGACTGAAGACGAAATTAGCAGATAGTATCTCAATTACGAGTTAAATTTCTTTTCAGAATAACCGGATTTATGACTGAGACGCACCGGACACTTGAGCGTGTGCGTCCGTCGAAATCACGTGCTGCTTGTATAGACGTTTAAACCAACAGTGAGGTTTAAAAAGTGTTTACTTTCTACAATGTGCGGGCTTGGTGATGTTGCAAGTCGAGAAGAAGGTTCGCACACAAACTGATAGCAATACACGACGTCAGGACGGCCAGAACCAGGGTACGATACTTGGAAACGTGCACACGTGCTTGGCTAGACGTGTCCACGGGGAAGTGACGTTGCGTCATCGGCAATGGATGCGAAGACACGTCAACCGTTTAAACATTTGATATGTTCTCTGTTGTGTATTGTTACACATATCATAACGGATTTCTGGCACCAAACAGCACTTGTTGCCGAAAAGTAATTCGATTTATTTCCTTATTTAGAAGAGGCTCAAATGGACACCGGAGATAGAGTGCTATGCAAGACAAGTAATCTCCCAGGTGTTTTAAAAAAACCACTTCGGGAAATCATAGATTTCAAAGTTAAACTCACTTATTATTTATCATATGGAATCTTTCAAATGACTTATTGACTTGACTGATCCAACCGGATTTCCAGGTAAAATAATTTCAATGGTTTATGATGGCCCTGGCAGTTTTTCCCCCGTACTTCTTTCGTGATCGCAGACACATGCAGACTAAATTGTATCCGGTAGTTATTTGTAGAATTTTAAAAACCGCTGTTTCTGACATTAACATTTTTACTGACACCGTTTTTCCACACATCCTACAAACTAGGGTGCCCACATTTTATCTAGGGAATGCAAGGCAGAATAATAAGGAGCTCGATGTACGATCACAATCATCCGATGGTTGATGGCTTGCTCTGCTGACGATGATACTCCATTTCGATCAATATGGAACGAGCATACAACACGTTAGACTGTTTCGTTCAGTTTGTTTAGAATATGCCATCGGAGTGTACAGCAAAAATCCATCAATGTAATTTGTGTGTAGGTTCACCGTTGACAAGGTTGTTCTAGTGAAACACAAACAGAAAGAATTTTACAGATTTGACAAAACAGGTGACGACACAAGCATGGCAAAAGCTGTCCGAAACACTCATCTGCAGCCACAACTAGTCGTCTAAATCAGCCTTTGCGCTGCTTATAGATGAACAGCCGTCAACCAAATGTTATAAAGATGACAACTAAACACGCGTGATTTCTATCTGTTATACTTTAAAGCTCACAAATTAAGGCAGTTCGCAAAACGGTAAGAAAAAAGGAATTTATAAGAACATGTGTGTATTGTGATATATGCTAATCTACCCTATAAAGTCAAAATTTGGCTGTGATGGCACAATATTCCTTGAAAATCCCTTACTAGTCTTCACTCAAATTGTCCGGTTACTGTTTTTAATAATACACTGTATGCCCTGTGAAAGGGGAAGTACTATCGGCTAGCTCCAGCCAGCGACTTGTTGTGAACGTTGCGTACTAATCATATAATGATAAAGAAACACATTAAACTGACCAACCTACCGTCGATTCAAATGTAATCAACCTTATTATCTTAAACCGTAATACGTCAGTGTTTCATACCGATGCTTAATTATCATATCGCCATGGACAGAAGAACAAAGCCTAACTGGAAGAATGAACCGGTCAGTATCAAACCACCCAAACGGACTGGGATGCTGTCAGGGTGCTCAGAGAAAATTCAAGTCAGGAAGATTGGAACTGGAGCACGCTCAACTAAATTCACAGCAACCGTTTTGTGCATACATCGGGCAAGCTGATCGTCACTCACAAGCGAAAGTAGTTGAGCAGTGATTTAACAGTTACTGTGTCTTTCTTCGAGGCGATCGGCCAACTAGAGCGTTACTCACAAGCGATTGTGACTGAGGGTTCACGTATGAAGACTCAGTGTTGCTTCATGTGAGACCACTGATTTAGTGGTCAACACGGTTGCCTCATGAATGCGTGGCCAGAGTTCTAGCCCCGGCAGTGGCAAGCATATG
Source organism: Paragonimus westermani (assembly GCA_008508345.1). Taxonomy (NCBI): domain Eukaryota; kingdom Metazoa; phylum Platyhelminthes; class Trematoda; order Plagiorchiida; family Troglotrematidae; genus Paragonimus; species Paragonimus westermani. The sequence continues at coordinate 115,163 of QNGE01001161.1, forward strand.
CGTTAATGACGAGCTCTAACAAGAGGGAAACTCAAGTCTGGAAAGTCTATGGGAATGCGACAGCTGCGATCAGTTGTGGGTGATTTTTAATCTCTCTCTATGTATATGTCAATTCAGTAAAAATTGATCAACATCTATAGCAAGAAAGCCCGAAGATCATCAGCTAGTACTAACCTAAATAATATATTAAAACAGTGTTTTTACTGGTTCATCAACCAAAGCCTAGTAGAGGCGCTGATTGATTTAACGCGAATATTCTATGGGTTACCCGAAATATCAGCTTACAATCGTGTAGAGTTGCTTGGAGTTTCATTTCATAATGAAATCTCTGGTTCATACGTTATCGCTCTCTCGTCATTAGTGTGTGACACTTATCCTTTCAGTTTGATATCGATTAATTATACATATTATATACTGAACATCACATGTTTGGTTACAGTTTTTGCATTTAAAGACTGGCTTTCTTGCCAGCTGTTTTCGAAAAAAACAGTAGAAACGGTTGCGAAATCCAAAGCTCAGTGCTAAACATAGTTGTCTTACGAGGACGTAGCCCAGGACTTACATCCCATTCGTGATAAGAAATTGCACTACTGAGGAAACTGGGCTAACATGAAACGCGTCTTGGGTGTTGTTTTGAAGGGATCTCAAGAAAAATCAGTTTGAAACTAGTCACTCAACAAAACTTCGTTCGGAAAGTACTAACCTTCCCAACTTCCATCGAGGAAATGAGAAACACTAGTTACCTCGAAATATCCAGTATATCATTTTGCAAATGAATATGCTCTAGTAGGACAACACGACGTAAAAGTAGTCACATTATACAGTCATTTGTAAATAGAAGCATTAAAACTTGGGATAAAAGCGAAACTGACAGATTGCACCAGTTCTTCCTGTGATATCTGACGAATATAGGCGGCTCACAGTGTACAGACAGACAAATATGTTTACTTCATGAGTGCAAAATACATTAACACTTGGTTCACGAGCAAAGACAAATCGTTGGCTAACCGCATAACTATGGTTATGGCAGCTTGAACAGATTAAAACTCCAGATGATACAGCCATTCCATAACTTTTCTGTATGCAGTAATTTATTGTAATCCCTTGTATGTCATGTAATAAATGTACGGTTAAACTTGAATACTGGACGTTAACTCCATGGACATCACGTCTGTTTAGTTCATCCTCCAAACAGTCTGTAGATACTTCATATTTCTTTGATGACCTGAAGATTAAACCTATGGGACTAGGTCTACATAGATTGTTTGCATACCAGTTAAGTGCAATCGCAGTGAGTCGGTTAAACAAGTGAGTTTTGACACTTCGACTTGTCGAGCTGTTTTTTTAATTGCTTTGTGTTATTTAACTTCCTACGCCTTCAGTTCTTGGTTATAATTTCGTCTGTTTTTAGAGCTGTTATCAGCTCACGACTATGATCATGCTGGTCAGCTTGTTCATTTGCCTCACTGTACTGACTTCTGGCTGTAGCCACTAACTGTATAGTTGTGTTACTGTGCCTCACCCGACCATACAGTAGACTTCCTCCGTTTGTCTGATTCGGTCGAATTCCGGCGACATCAGCGTTCTCATTAAACACATCCAGTACTCACCAAATGTCTAAAGGTCCGGCTGATCATAGGTATACGGATGACAATGAGCTCTGGTGACATGGCTGCTGATTGGTATTCATTACAGTTAATCTAAAAGATAAGTGCTGAGTTGCCAGTATTAGCAACAAACAGCCAAAAATGTATCTATTGAGTTCTCCAAGTAAAGCCATGCGAACAACTGAAGAGTAGATTGCGAGATATTTCATCCGTTTCTTGTATTCTTATCGGTTAAAAATATGCAGACAAAGGGAAATTTCACGTTAAACTGATCGGGGCCAAACCAAGTTCAGTTTGAACAGCAAAGATTATTTACTGATATGGTCCCTATCAGTAGAGCGAACTAACGGCAAGCAACTGATGTCCACTGGTGTACAGTCAGAACATCTATATGTTTATATGCGACACGCCTGAAGCAAAATATAGTTTTTCACATCAAACTTCTACCATGAAGCATCCATAATCGTGTACACTAGAAGCTGACTGGATATTTTTTACACCTACCCTGGAACCAGTTTCATCTCGCAAGCAGCGGAGCAGATTGTGGCAAATCTGGAACTAATGTCGCCAGCAGGCCAACATACAGCTTTTAAAGGAAGCTTTTTAAAACCAAAGATCCAGTCAAGTTACACGAAACATCGGGTACGATGTATTCTGTTCTATGCTAAAACTGAAGTCAGGTCTAAGTAGGCGAAGCTCGTAAACAAGTGAAACAGTTCCACTGGAACATCGCTTGGCATTGGAACCGGCAGGCCATATATCACACCTTTGATAAGGTTGCTCAACCAGAGGTATTGAGATCAATCTGGCGAACATCGAAATGATCAAAGTGGCGAAATGTAGACAGGACGACAAAGCGCTGAGCCAATCTCCTCTCGTAATGCTTTCAACCAACGCATTGATCTCCACGTTCACTGAGCCACACTAGTCACACATATACACGAAACATAAGTGAAAACTAGACAAATGTACTGACAAGCCGGTAACCTTGCTGCACTATTTGTCTTCACTAGTTTGATTAACAGCAGATACTAGTATGGAGCCAGAACGTTATTCAGTTTTTATTTACTCATACATATATAGGCAAACATGTTATCAAAACCATTTTTGCTCCGTTCCTTAGAAATTCAATAGCATTTGACACGCGTAAATTGACTCACTTATTGTGTAGCACTTGATAGTATGTAATATCTTTGGACTATCCTGTTCACATTGTTTGTTCGAAGTTCGTCACTGGCTACGATCGGCAGCTGATTTCATATTTGGTTTTGATGTGAGGTTTCCGCACGCCCCTCTACAGTCACGCATACTGAGCTCGCCGACTTCCTCTCTGGTAAAATGTAGATTAAATCAGTATGAGGAAATTATGGCTTGCGCAGATGTTGAGAGTCAGCTTCTAGCACATCAGTGTTATGTCGTTCTAACGTATACTACGATTCGACCTCTCACTGTTCTCCGACGCATTGTTTAGTCGGTTTGTGATAAGCGTTTTGGGATATACGGATAGGAGAGTTATACCCGGCCGAAATTTAGTTTTCATGTCACTGGCCTTCTATCAAACTCAGGCGATAACATTGCCTTTAAAGAATTGCATCCACATATCGAGTGACCTGCATCGTTTGCTGGAAAGTAGAGCAGTGATCGTAACTGGCGCACACTGTTAGAATGGATAAGTGAATGCGAAAATCTTCTTTATGGTTCTGAACAGAAGTTCAGAAGAGTGCGTACAATTATCATCTTCAACAGGTTGATCGGCTTCCCATTATCACTGAAAAAATGCCACATCTGCGTTTGCACATCTGTATGACAGGAAATGTTAATAAGATTTATCCCTATTTGTATACTGGAAGGAGCTAACCCAATTATTCAAGAACGCAAGTAAGATGGCGGCCTTTGTTCAGAGCAGCAATAGGGAACACAGGAAACTAACGATGTGATGAACAGCCGTTTTAGGTAACGCTTCCACAAGCCCGTTCAATTCCAGAGGTTTCATGAAAAAGTGTTGTGAGACAAACCGTAAGAGCGACATTAAAAGCAACTGTTAGATTCTACATAATTGGTTAAAACTTGACCGGACACTGACTGAGTCTTGGCTTACACGGTCAGGGTCGAACGATTGCTTGCGGTTCAGGTGATCTGGGCCCACTGAATTTGCAATGACTGGGTATGTTATCCGGCGCCTGAGAATTGTTTTTAATGTCACTCATAGGCAACCACTCCTACAACTTTCTGGTTTTTCCCATGACAAATTTTGATGAAACCTCTGTAACCGTAGTGACTTACGAAAATATGATCGAAAACAGCTGTTTATCGCATCGTTGCTTCTGTTTTGATAGGAATTTTACTACGGCTGGCTACAAATTTTAAAGGTGTGCTATCACCAGAATACTAGCAATTTTACCTACAGTGTCATCTAAGGGATTAGAAGGCATTGGGTTAATTAAAATACGGTGATATTGAGTGGTGTTTAAAAAGCTTGTGTAAACACAGATTTATCGGAGGGTGGTTTGGAAGGAAGAGAATTTGAGGGTAGCGTAATGACGAAGTCGGTGATTGCAGGCTGTAAAAGATGATGTTGGGAGTGATTGATCGGATAACTAAGCGGAATGACAGAAGTCCAATTACGGCCTGCTATGTACATACAGGACAGGGCTCGATACACGCATAAAACACTCGCAGTGTAGGGTAGACCGAGGCTAAGTGTGCCAGGATAGATCCAACGGTTAAATCCTGTATGTGTTCGAAAGGCGTGCACCGAGCATGACTCGAATTAAAACATAAAACATTTAGATAAACACGTAACTAGGTCAGACTACAAATGACAACAAGCAGCTAGCATATAAAACAGTACTTATTTGTGGCAACCACTTGTCATATCAATAGATGAGAATGCACGATCAACGCAGTAAGTTCTTTCATGGTGCTTACTGTCTTGCTGTTTGCTAGATGCACAATGGTTTGTTCATATCGATAGCAGGACTACAACCAAATGTGCTGTGCGCACAATTTCGATCTACATTAATGAACCTACGTGATTTCCTCATTCAACCTGTCCTTGCAACTTCAAACATTTCGGATTGGGTAAACGGGAGCAGCCAGACAAAAGTAAGTTGCGCTCATTATGGATGATGTCGATATGTTATGGCTTGGTTCGGTTTTATGTTTGTTCTGGTTTTGTGCGTCTATGACTTGCTTCTGTTGTCGGACAAACTGGGTCGCTCTACCTGCTGTTTGCGGCAGGGTGAGTAGGCAAACGTATGCCACTGCCAGACACTCCTCCCTCCTCCTTATGACCCTGCTAGTCCTAATCCTAGAGTACACAATGCTCACTCGAGCCTCAGTAACACGACGACCAACCGGAGGCACAGCCAGCGAAACAAGATGCTTTCCAGTGGAACACAGAACATGCGCACGCTGCTGGACCAATGTGGCACCACAGGATGGCCAAAAGAGTTAATCACACGGATCGCGATGTAAATGAGTCAGTATAGAATCGATGTAGCAACCTTGAGTGAGACGAGACTTGCAGACGAAGGTAAGTTACGGGTGCAGATGTTGGGCACGCCTTCTACCGGATAGCTTACCCGGCACGCAGGGCTCGGCAGCATGGTGTCTGCTTCGCAGTCGCTGACCACATCAATGTTTGATGATAAGCGAATCGCGTGGCATTAGACCCGGGATCCTGCCCATGCGCCTACGTCTTGGTCGACGTGAGTGTGCAACATTTGTTGATGTTTATGGTCCATCTATGTCACACTAATCATACAGAGAACCAGTTCTATGATCAGCTAGCAGACACAACCCTGTCGGCACCAGTGAGTGACCGACTGTTTTTCCGGGTGAACTGAACGCTTGATTAGGGGGCAACTTGATAGTCTGGCCCGAAGTCGGCATTGGTGCAGTCAACGAGAACGGTGATTGTCTGCTCCACCTGTGTGTTACTCACGAACTGGTTATTACAAAATTCCGGTTCTGGCTGGATGCGGGTGGTATCACGACCTGCACTCACTTACGAAGCGGCCATCATCATTTGCCCGATTGCGTGACTGTACGACAGCGTAACATTCGTGACATGCGTATCACGTGATTGATGCGCGGTGCTGAATGTAGCACCGATCATAGACTGGTCATGACCAACCTGTTCATCCACGTATGCAAGTCTGTTTATTCTAGATCCTCCAGACGTCAGCAAAAGTTGGATGTCAAACGGTTAAAGAACTGTGGGAGGAGGGTCGCTTTCCAACATGCTGTTACCACCCGTCTGTAAGACGTCAACTTATCCACTATTCCTCAGGATATATGGCAACACTTCAGGAAAGTGATCATAATAGCAGCCACCCAAATGATCGGTGTCGAATGCTAGAAACAGATGGATTAATTCGACAACCACAACACAGCTATTTTCACCTTGGAACAAGGGAAAAATGCGAGGTTTTCAACTTTCAGAATGGACACGGACAGTGAGAACAGGAAAGCAACACCCCGGAGTGTTCGCCGTCAACTGGCCAAACGTGTTCGTGGAATTAAGGACCAGTGGTGGATGAAGCAATGTGAGCGGATACAGGGCTACGCCGATCGCTGACAACACGACCAGCTCTGCGATTCTCCGAAAAGTGAGTTTTGGTCTGTCCATCTAGTTTACCGGAGCACAGATTCACGTGGACGCCGACTGGACGTGCACCAGTCAGAGAACATTCTGTGAGTTTGGCGCGAACACTCTGGTAGTCTACTGAACCGTCCTGCTACCACTGACTGAGTGACCGTGAATAGACTAACGCAACAGGCCGTCAAATCTTCTCTTGACATCACCCTGAATTTACCGGAGGTGCAGAGAGCGATAAAACATCTGCGCAACGAGGGGGCTTCAGGTGGGAATGGATTGTCAGGTAAAATCTTGAAGAATGCCGGATCGGCGCTAAACGCGCCGGTTTACTCCCTCTGGGAGCAAGAAGAGGTGCCACGGGATTTCAGCCATTCTCTAATAGCACATTTGCTTAAAGGTAAGGGCAGCAAGCCAGTGCTCCGACAGTTACCGGGGTATCCGTTTGCTGAACTGCACAGGCAGCGTGCTTGCCAGAATCCTTCCAAACTGATTGAATGCGAACAATTTTGAGACCAATATTTCTGAGCATCAACGGGGACTCGGGGCGGGTTGGAGTAAGATCGACTTGGTGATGTTGCTGGACAGCCTTAGGAGAAGTGTCGGGAATGCAACTAGTGCCCGTATGTCCTCTCCATGCACTTCACCAAGGCCTTTGATTCCGTGAGCTCCGAAGCGTTGTGGACGGTGTTTGGCAAGTTTGGATGTCCAGGTGAGTTCGTCAGTTTGACTAGAAGGCTGCATTTGGGAATCCAGTCGAAGGTACAGTCGTGTGGATCGACCTCCGATGATTTTGACACTGTCACTGTCGTGAAGCAGGGTTGTGTGCCAGCCCCAACCCTCTTTAGTTTATCTGTGACTGTCATGCAAACGGTGCCTTTTCAGTACTCTGGATAGGACGGCGTTGAGAGTGAGTAGCGGACGGATAGGTGCTCATGAATATCCGACGTATCAGCGCCTCAACAGAGCTACACATCCCAACGATGTGCATCCTTCGGTTTGAAGGTGACGCTCCGCTGTTTACATAAAGTGAGGAGGGACTTCAGCAAACGACCACGGCTTTCGTGATTGCGGCATCGAGGTTTGGACGAGAGATCAACACAGTTAAGACCTCTTCTTTCTTCCAGCCTTCTCCGGGTGAAGGTGCTGTTTCTGCACTTCCATGCCAAATTTGTCAATGAAGAGGTTGTGGGTAGCTGCACGAATTTTCCCCACTTGGGTAGCACCTCGTTCACTGGTCTGTCCGTGGGCCGCGAGTTAGGATCTCGTGTGACGAAGGCTAGTTTTGCTTTCGGACGTCCTAAAAGACGTGTTTGGAAGCATCACAGCCTGTTGGCGAGTGTTGAACATAATAGCACCTACTGATCGTGCATAACTTTTTCCACGCATCGGGTAAATGTGTTGGTATTACAGTAATGTTGCACCAAACACATCCTCACTGCTATTTGCAAAGGTGCCTCAAACTTTCTACTATAATAGTACATCGTTTGCTGTTTGTAAGCACACTTTAAGTGAGCTGAAGTCGTGGCAGCTGAACGTCATTTCCCTGCTTGGTTACGGAAGCAGTCTACATGGTTTGCTAAATCCATCAGGTTCATCCTGATGTGTTTGAGTTCACTGTCCCGGCCACCACAACAGTCGCAGCAAAAGATGAAGGAGTAAGACCGATAGAATTTGCTCGTTGTTCATCACCAATGGCAACATCGGTTGTTTGATTTTATCACTAATTTGACCCAGTGGGCGACCGATCAGGGTGAACGTTTGAAAGCTTACGGGTGCTCAAAATAGTAAGCTGAGAGTGAACGCAATGATCAAAAGTTACCAGAAGGTCTTCTTTTGCTAAAAGAAAACAGAGTAACTCAAGATGAATAAACTGCACCTGTTACTAGTATTGGTCAAGTGTTTACAAATGATATCTATTTGCACCACTTCTAATGTTGACGTTTCATTATTTACTTATAGGAAAATAGCATAATACTGCAACGTTCTTGTGAGGATGTTCAGAGGTACCAACCAAGGGTTTCAACATGGATTATGGTGCACTGATCGCACAACTGTTTCGATCAGTCTACAGGACGCTAATTTGAAAATAATGAAGACTTATTTAGCTCAGCTATGATTAGTCCAGTCGATCAGCTTGTTAGACAGATGACATTAAGAGAAACCGGATCTGTCTCCGTTTCACTGTCCATTGAATACGTGAACTTCAGACGTCATTTGTTTACACACGTTGAGTGAATGCGGAACAAATAGTTTAGATTACTCGTCAGTCAACCACCTTGAATACACAAATGCACAAAAATTTTCAGTGTTATCCGTTCAAAATGGGGGACAGTTTGACACATGGGTGAAAGGCTCACTTGTCCGACTGTCCCGTCCACATAAGTTAAATCATTTTTAACAAAGTACAACTAGAACGTGATCCGCAGTGTGTTGCACGGCAAAGTACAGCAGAAGTGTGTGCATCTTTCGGTCAAATAACTCAGGCTGAATTGTGGGTTCAGTCAGTAAACAAACCTGTTGGTGGAACGTGAACTGTTATGTTGCAACATAGGCAGATGAAAGTGGAAGCACCTGTCAGAAGCCACAAAGAATAGTTAGAAAATGAATATGGATGAGCAAAAAAAGGCAACAATATAACAAGATTGGATTGGAGTGGTTTTTTCATTAGAGAACTTTTAGTCTCAGTTCACCTTGTTGGAAACGAAACTGCAACCGATTGGCCCCGACCGAACAGATCACCGATCAGTGTATTAAGAGTTTGGCGAATAAAACGGTTTGTCTGATTTGGCATCCGGCCTAGACAACCAAATTACTTGATCCAGGTTCGCGAAAGGACTAGCCAAAACATATCGTCATGGTTGCTCAACGACTATCAATAAGGTACCCATAGTTGTTTCCCCATAAAAACTTACACATTTTCTAATAAGCTGGCTTATTCTCACTTGGACCTCCGACACTCCGATTCTGTACCACGCACCGGTCAATGAAGCGACATTATCTAGCTGTGTCCTCCTTTTCAGAAGGTCTCAATGTATACTGAAAAAAGTCATAGTGTGCAATACAATGTCGTCCATTTTTCTAAGAGACGGCCTGCGTCAAACCTTCATTAAAGCACCTGACACAAACCACTTGGCTGAGTACAGCTCATTTGTTGCTTATGACTGCTCACAAAAGATAAGGCATCATCATGTCTTCTGTGTCCTTAAAACAACATTTGATGCGACTCGTTAGGCAGTGTCCACTGCCATCCATCCTGGAGATTATCTGATAGATCAGGTGTGCCTCCTTGACTCATCTGGTAGGATGTTTGCGGCTTTCGAACTAGACGTTCCTGTCATTCGTTGAAACCCAGCCGAACCCTCCGCTAGTTGTAAGAAAAACTTTGTGAATTAGTAATTCTGCCACACCATCTGTTTGAAATAAACATTTAAAAAAAATCAAATATTTTTTAAAGACTCCTCTATTCTTTTAAAACCACCACATTCTTTGCACATTATTTTCACCGTCCAACTATACGTATCTCTTCTGCCAGTTGCCAAATGAGATCAGTGCTCCATTTGAGTACTGGATATTCGAGCTCCTGTTCGTTACTGTAAGTTCTATTTGAAAATGTCCCGAATCGCTGTCCAATATACTGAATCCAATACGGTTGCCTGAAGGTTCAGAAACGCAAGTTTCCACATAGTCTTTCACTCACTAGCATGCTCACCTTCGTAGTGAATACACACCAGTGAAATTGCATAGGAAGGTCCAATTACTTTTATGTGAAGTATAATTTTATCTTGCAGTAAAAATTATTGCAGCTTCTTATAACAAGCTGGTTATTGTTTGTTTCTCTTCACATAAGGCAAATGGGGTATTTCAAAAAATGTTTCATATGAGTACAAATCTCCGGTAAATGAAGTTTGCATTGGCAGCTTACTTGTAAAATCCCATCGCTGCTGAAAGACTGCAAATAATGTGTCTATTCTTACGAGGGGTTGCTCCAGACTTTGGTGAGTGAGATACGCCTTCGTTGAAAGTGTTCCAGAAACATACTCCTGATAAACAAACAACTAACTGATTAGAACTGATTCTGGCCCCAAGAGACAGGATTGACAGTGAATGTTCCTGCAGTATAGAGTTCGAAGAGCAGGCAGAGTTTGTATCTGAAGCTGTATTATACAGAACACAGTAATGCTTGATTAACCAAATATTGTAAAGACACGAGGATGTCACAAAGTAAAGTTTAACTACAGCTGTGTTCTTTGTTCGGTTGACTGTCTATTGATTCAGGATCTACGTGCACCATGCAGATGTAGCTGTCTGAGAGGTAAACAGAACAACCGTATAAGAACTATCGTCTTAAGGTCGATCCTAGCGCACTTATTAGTTTCGTTTGTGTGCTACACTTTTGCCGCTCTCGGCGCCGGGTAAGAGATTCAAGGCCATCCGTCTGTGGCTTTTTAACTAAATTAATGTTTTCAAGTGCGTAAACCAACTGACTTCGTGTCAACTCCTACAGCATTGTGGTAGTTAGCCGTGCACAATTAATCCATCAACAGAACACAGCATACGAGTTTCAAGGAGGCCAGTCTCTCAGGCGACGACAAGTTCTACTGAATCCATGAGTTACCTATTCAATTTTTCATCTTACGTGAGTGAAATGCTGACATCAGAAAGCATTGCGGTTTTCGAATATGTAACTGATAGTTGTTTGCCTGTTTGCTCTCAGACAGTTTTCCTTCAAATTGTTACAGCTTATCTCAAGACAAGATATGCACTGGTCTCTTCATATTGAGGATGGTTTTATCAAAGTCTTGGGAGTCTATTCTTATATTTTTCCCGTTCTGTAGCATTATCTACCCCGTTTTCTAATTTCAGGAACTATGAAAACTTTTATGCTTTCCCAGTGATTATACCGATTTTCTATAATTTCCCTTGGTCATTTAAAAGAGGGTCTCGAGCCCTTAAATAGACTTATAAGACTTCTCTCCCGATACAGTAATAATAGATAATATTTTGCCGAAGTAATTTTTTAATCCTGTACAAAAGTGGGTCGAAAGTTTGTTAGTAAATTCCTCGGGGTAATAGCTAATCACTAGTTCCAGAATTATCACACCCTTTAACCAATCCTGGGACAAAGTTCGAATGCGTGTGCGCTCAATCAAGCGTACAACTCTCACGTAATCCCCAGCTCAGTCAAAAATCAAGTCACTTTCTGGACTCAGATTAATCTACGATTCACTAGGCAACTGAATACAAAGGAAGGTTTATCTTTTTGTTATTCTGGTTGCATATTATTGAATTCAGAATTATGCGATTCCAATTTCTTTTTCTTAGAGTTGCCAAACCTGTACTGGTACTAGCAGTTGAATTTCCACATTTCGGTGTGTGCAAAGCAAAATCATTGTGATAACTGATGATCAACCACTTCGAACATTTTAATTTTTCACGTTTACCTTTTTCTCCAAAGTCCCATTATAAAGCTGTGCATTATTCCGAGTCTAACCTTAATTATTCGATCCTAATGGTATTGGGTTAATTATGTTGAAAGGGTCGGTTGCAACACTACTATATGCTCAAGTGAGTCGGTTGCATTCTCTGCTTACAGATCCAATTGCTTACTGTTGAAGTACTTCACCCAGAACGACATTTTAAATTTGTATTCGTTATATGGCCAAGGCTTTCCCGTCAAGCAGATAGCTGAACAACGACAGTCATACGCCATAATCCATGGGTGAAACAGAACAGAGTCAAGCGGAATCCCTATTGATGATTCACTTTCCCATAAGAAGTGCTAAAATAGAAACCATTACGCAGACTCCCGGAGCTTCTGATCAACATTCCCATGGTAACTTGATACATCTTAGAAACCTCAACTGTTTAATCCGCTCCGCATTTGAATTTAAACCTTTTTCAGGTCAGCTGCCATCTAAAGCGTTTAGGCTGCCATTTTCTAATTATATATTGCAAATTTTGCACGGGTTTCCCGAAAGACGGTGGTTTGTTTTCCAGAATGTTATGTAATATAAGATATCTTGCGTCCCGTTGGTTGCACAGCATTTTAATGAGTTGTGTGCCACCGGCTCAGCAACATGTTTTGATGGAGAGGTTCTCTATCGACACACACACTGTTGTTGCAAGGCCTCCAGCAGTCATTCAGCCGATATGAGAAAGAAGTACAGAGAGGGGAATGGAAAGAAAATCAACGGTAGAAGTCTTTATTTCATATCTAACCGGATTACAGGCTGGAACATTCACCAAGCAACTTCAAAACTCGAATTCCACACACAGTTAGGCAATGCCGTTGTCATCTCGTTTATTGTTGAAACGGTTGCAACCTAACTGTGAAGCACGACGTACAACGAATCAACCAAACCGTCAGCTCCATGTACTAAAACTGTCACTAATTCCAGCAATCACATTTACTAGCGTGTTGTGTAATCTACCTCCGTTAGCAATCCAGCGAACTATGGAGACAATCAAGAGTACTCATGTTTGATGCTATTCCCTAGGACTAATGAGTACTCAGACAAGAACAGAAATGGACGACTTACATGCTGAAAGCAACTGCCAGCCATAAATTCCAGAAGACCTGAAACTAGCGGTGGCAGTGTAACACTTGCGGATACTTTGTTTTTCATAATTTAACGCTTAGTCTAGCTGAGTATGAATGACGAAGAGCGGGGTACCATATCAGATACGCAAAATAGTGCCATTTCACCTACATCCGATTGGGCGTCTGAAAACAAGTGTCCTGTACGGAAGCAACATGAATAGGGTGACAAAATTAGATGTGCTACATGAGATCGGTACTCTACCAGTGTCAGTCCACATCTGTCTCTCAGTGCTTTTTATAAACTGAACACCACACACCTTTGTTTATGGCTTCTCCGTTCAGATAAGTTTTTCAGAGTAGTCATTTGGAAAAAAGGTTTAAAACTATGTTTGCTTCTGTTGTACCTCGTCGACAGTGTAACCGGGAGTCCAACATCAGCCTTAATTTCATAAGGCAACCGTGTTTAACACGATGTCACTGACTTTACTTCTAAATGCTCGGTCACATTATACTCAAAATTTTGGACTTTGTTCCCGGTTTAAAACCAGCCGATGGGCTGCTTGAAATGGTAAAAGATATACATGTTCCGTTATGCTTATTGGAGAGTATGTAGTGGATGACCATGTGTATCGAAGAGCTTTGTTGTAAATTTTTGAACACTACCAGGTACTGACCATCGTTTTCATGTAAAAACTTCACTCGCTAAAACCAAGACTGGTGGAAGTTATCGGTTATTTGATTTCATGGGTACGGTACCAACGTGCTGATGAACACTACTTGCCATTAGGTTTGCAAAAGGAGGTCATATAAACGTGTTCGTTACTAACTGTTTGTAAGAAGTTAGACACTTACTTTAACAACGTTACGTGACAGAGTAGGGTACGAGAGTTATTAAGTAAACTTCTGCTATCACTATAAGAAAACACGCATACACCGCGAGAAGTTCCAATTTCACTTACCATTCGGTCACCCGTGAAAAACTACTGGGATTTTTGTAACTCTCAGATATTAACAACAACAGAAACTCTCACAAACAAACAGAATGTCAAAAGCAATGGCTTATCAAATACAACGTCGAATAATGTTTATTAATTAACCATTTAGGATCCTTCCTGCTCAATAATTGTTCGACCGAGGTGACGGGGTTAATGGCATGTCTTCTTTCATGATTAGCCTGTAAACAGATAAAGCTAAGTTTGGGTTTACACCTTTCGTTGCGTAATCGCGCTCGCCAACCACCTGAGCATATGTTTAGCTAATCATTGTCCCGGATAATCACATCGCCACAGCTGCAAATGAAATACCAGATTACACGAGGGCACAGTACTACGGTTGATCGCAACTGCGCAACACCCAGATTTGAAATTAGCAACCACAATTCAACTGTACATATGACCGAGCCAAGGCAGATTGCAATTTCCCACTTTCGCCAATCCAGATGTGTCCACACTTAAAGGATGTGTCCAAAGCGCTTTGTTTGTTAATAAGCATACACACTTAGGTTTTATTTTGGTCTTGTCCGTCTGTAAATGTTGGTATAATTCTGGGGGTATCCTTCTGCAAATATAACCTTTAACATTTCCTACTCTGCTTCAGATGGATCTTAGGTGAGGATCCCGCAGTGCATTTTTTTCCCTTCCGTAATGAACAGCTGAAGCAAGAGAGCTCAGCGTTTCAAAACTTGTAATTGTATTGGCTCTGCAAAGGTGTATTGTTACCAAAGGGAACCGGAACATGAAACATGGTTAGCATCATATTCAACAATAAAACACGAACAATAAACGAACATTGTGAGCAGTTGCCTGGATCAGCGTTAATTTGTCGAAAAGTCGGCATGTATCCAGGCTTCCGAGTTAATTATTGATCGCCTCAACTTCTCATTCGTTCCGTTCCGTGTTAGACGGGTATTTTCACCCGAATTCTTAATTGAAGTTAACAGGGTTTATGCTACGTTAAGTACGATAATCTGAAAAATACAGTTATCTGTGAATGTTTCGCTCAGCTGACCAGCTCCTACCTAGTTTGTGAGATAAACAGTATAGTGGACGACATAGTTGCCTCCGAAACATAAACATCACAATACCATTCACAGTTCAGTCGCATTCAACCATAACACCGACCAGCACTTGTCAAAATATGAAAATCGATTCAAGGGTGGTGTGTGCGGAGTTTAAAGTATATCGTCAAGAATGACCAATAAAGAACAAATTCGAAGCACGGTAATATAAGCGGTGAAATTAGTTCGGATAAACAAATTTGGAGCGAATCAGGTTTATAACCGTAGCCGATTGGTTAAGCACTGCTAAAAAATTCACATTCCGACGAAACTACCGAATGGAACCTGGTGGGAAATTCCCATTCCATCTTTTAACCGTGAGCTGTTGATTCTTCGAAAAGCATGGGCCGAAAAACAGTGGGGTGGTTTGAAAATAATCAGTCTACGTTTACAGCAGCAATAACGTGGGGAAGTCTCATTGTGGTGAAATTCTAGGCAATCGTTTATAAGCATGGAAAACGAGCCGGTTTATCTGAGCGATGCAGCGTGAGCGATTTGATTTGGAGAATTGGGCATTGTTTACGTTGGTGACGTTCTTCCATCTCGGACAAGTACCTAATGACTGGAGAAGACGAATTTCGATAGTTACTGTCGTTGGAGCAAACAAATGGGCGTGTGACGGCTGTGAGATGAGCAGTACCATTCTTTGAGTGGATGAGCCCAGGAAGAAACATTCCTTTACATTACGCACCTCCTTTGAAAAAGTAACCAGCCAAGTATCAAAACAAAAATACGTAGGTGGTTTAAATGTATCCAACCCTCCAAAAGGAAACTGGTCGACTGGAACCGCTCATGAAAATTGTTCGCACATACGTGCGACATATCAAAATCTGTCCTACATCCAACAAATAAAACTAGTCCAACATATCTTCAACTGTCATTAAAAACCTGCATGATAAAATCAAGTGAACAGTGTAATTGATCTCACTGAGCTTCGATTATCTGTTGTCAAATTGGTTGTTTATAGATTTCAGTTGGTTGAATCCAAGCCAAACTAGCGTTTACTGAATGAACACTGAGAATTGTAGACTAAACTCTTCGGTTAAAACCACCCGCAAACATGAGTGAACTGTTCATGTCTGCAACATGTACTACTGTCCTCAAAGACAGGACATCCTTCTATCGATGGTAAACGGTAGGCGGTACAAACAAACAGTGGGATGAGCCTCACTTTTGTAGTGACCTAGTAACTAGTGATAGTTATTATCAGATATGATGGATATTCCATAGACAGAAAGGAGTTAAACTCATAAAAGTTGCAGTTGCCTGGCAGCAAATGTTAGGTGAAATCGATTAGGCTGTCGGGTACTTCCTATTTCGCATATGCCGATAACGTTTTAAGCTATCCAGAGAAGGTTCCCTGGGTTCCAAGAGCAAACGGGGTCGAATGGCTAGTTTGCACATGGGTAAGTAGACAGACAGAGATTGACTGGTTCTCATGGGATGGGAGGACACAGATCAGCTAGGAGCAGGGAGCAAACGTGGCTAGTGCGCCTGGACCCGGTTACCAAGCCGGCAGGGGTGCAGGCTAACAAGTACGTAGTGAGCACGGAGAATATGGGCGTGTCCGGAATGCGCGAAAAACAAACATACCAACGTGCTGTTCATTGCATTTATCTGTATAACAACCATACAAAAACCGACAGAATGTTCGAAAGGCTTGCTTGATACAATTAAACCTTCGACAGAGAACAGAAGTCTAGAAGACTTTTTGTTACCGTGATTAACACATCAAACATGTCTTTGTGCCATTTGGAAAAGACAATCCAGACCTTTGAAAGAGCAGTCAGAAAGAACGGTAAGAAACGGCTACGGCTGACTGAATACTCATTTGATCTATCCCTTCAATCCAGCATTTATTGAAACAGTTTGCGGATAAATTTATTTGAAAGTCATTTTACCTCGATTGAGAGTTTCCGCATCGGAGGGAAGGAATCATCGAGAAATCACTTTCTGTAAGGAACTCCACGCAGCTTTTTATACCGAATATCACATTGGATTATTGTGACATCAAATACAGAAGCCTTCCTGAAGAATATGTAACACATTCAGCATGGCGCAAAACGGTTTCGAGAATAAAATCCCGAACAAGAAAATCTCACTTAGGCTCATATTGTGATGGACAAACAGGACGGAGAGGTGATTTTGCTAGTACACGAAAACGACTCGGTGAAGAAATAGGATTGAAGAGCACGGCGTATATATTATGGAAAACACCAGCGACCGAAAAAGTAACCGGTGAACGGAATCAGGCCGACGAGCGAGGAATGGCAAGCAAAAGGCTGAAGAGCTTCATTTGCGCCTCACGTCGTGGATGAATGATTAGCTGACACCTTTACTCCTTGGTGAGTTGATGTAACGCAGCATGAAAGTACCTGCCGTAAATTAGATCTGTAACAAGATATATCAGGCCTTCCTCCACGACTCACGCTCAAGATCGGGAATGCGGACGTGAAGTACAAATGGTCGGTCACTGAGGTCACCCTCAATGTTCAATCACAACCTCGATGCATCACTCCGACATATCCACAGCAAGTAATTCAAAACGGGTTGAAACAGATTGTTTCATTTCCGCTTACAGAAGTCTCTTAACTCCGTCATGTAGACGTAAATCTCATGATCCTCGTGTCACCTGCTCAAATGTGGTGTTGACGGAAAACTACGTCATGTGTTCAGATGGAGTGTAGATCAGAATCTGCACACGTCTCATGGTCAAATTCCGAATTGGTTTGGCGCAACTGAAATCACAGTGAACATGTCGGCCATTTGGTTGTTCTGGTCAAACTCGTCTACCGTTGATCAATTTGAAGGCTATTTTTAGTAGGACAGCTGCAGCTTATCCGCTGCACCCGTGTATGCGCGTCCGCACGAACGCACCGGATGAGCACAACGAGCTGAACTGCTCGTCAGCGTCTGCTATATTTGGCAACGACCACTTGATATCGATCTCGGAACACGTTAGAGAAAATTCCAAAACAATACATACAATCTGTTCTCCTCAAACACACCACGCATCGTTGCGTTGGCGAGCCCATCTGTTAGTTAGCCTGCCTTGCCTAATATATCACATTTTGCCTCGCCTCTTGTAGACACACATCAAGCTAACAATCCTTCACCATCTCGGCAGTGACATTTGATGTGAACCGTCTAGAACCCAAATGGTCAGCCACAGCACGGATCATGTGAAGTGGTGATGCTGACTGATAATCTAACGCATAGCTTAACTGGTTGAATCAGTTCATGGGATTGTTTAATCTTTGCATCCATATCAAATCCAAATATTGCGTTGGATATCAGTCTATCGTATTGTAGACCTGTACGGTGGAACAACCAGTTGACTGGAACATGTCACCAACCTGTTAGTTCTAATTTTCTCTACTAGCCAAGAATTGAGGCATGGATTACTGGTGTTACTCCTATAAGGTTTAAAAACTGACACAGCTCTGCTAATTCGTTGGCACACTGTATTTTGTGTTAACGACTGACTGCGTTGAGGTGTGCTCAAGCCGGACCACTGTGGCGGATAGATTCATTCAGTTCCATCAGCATAATATGACGCCATAAGTACTGACTGTTTGACTACCATATGGTCTCACCAGTAGTGTTATTTGTAAGAACTCGAAGGATAGGATTTGTTCGGCGGTCCAATTGCTTGTTCCGTGATTTATGGGTTTCATTTGTTCATAAGTTCGCTGCAACTTCCCAAGCATTTGAAAATTTACCAATCTGTGTCCAAGTGATCTATGACATTCTTTGTTGTGCTACTGTCAAACACAACCGACACAATCGACCTGGTGATGTCGCTGGACAGTTTTTAGGCAAGTGTCGGGAACGCAGCCAGTGCCCATGTGTCCTCTTCGTTCACTCCATCAAGGCCTTCGATTCCCCGAGGCGAAGGTGTATTTCCTTTATCTGTGCCTGAAATTTGCATCAACAGAGACGTTGTCGACAGCTGCGCAAACATCCACTATTCGGCTAACAATTTGGCTACAGATTCGTCTGCGGACCACCAGTTGCGAGGTCATTCGGCGAGAGCCAGAGTTGCTTCCGGACGTCCTTAAGGACGTATCTGAAAGATCAACATCCTCAAGATGGTTACTATGCTGTTTGTCTTTCGTTCAGTGATGTTGCCTACACTTAGTGATGCTGTCTACACTGTTGTACGACAGTGTGCCGTAAACCCTCAAAAGAATACGCTGGTTCGTACACGGTATAATAATGTGATTGATAGAAATCGGATACTCCTCCTGGTACTAATCAACTGGGAACCTCTTGATCTCGAGAATGACGCGACCGTCCCCGTTAACTGCTCCCAAGTCGAACCGAAAGACGAGTGCAAAAGCAACTTTGTTCCTCTCTAACAAACTTTGAGTTGGCTGAGGCGTCTTCAGTTGCAATGTCTGAAGCGCATCTTAGATATTCGGTGGTCAAACATGATTCCGAACACTGAGGTACGGGGACGGACGGATATGATCGGAATGAAAGCCCTTCTGATGATGAATCAGCTTGGTTGACTAATTCACATCCGTCGAGTGAGCGATGACCGTATTCCAAAGCAGCCACTATAAGGGCAGGTGAAATCAGATAAGTGAAATGTTGATGGCCAAAAGCGGTGATATCAGAATGACAGTGTTTCACGTTATAACATCGATGTTAGATGTTGGAAAGAATTTGCGTTGAACTGGACCTTTTGAAGAAATGGGATTCGGAGGGGCGTCCGCAATTTCACTGAGGAGCTATTGTGCTGGCGTGAACGAAAGCACGCGGTACGCAAGTTAACTATTTTTTTACAGGTCGGTGTGACATGAGTATATGGCGTTGCGATATGTGCGGCTAAGAATGTGTTGGCCGTTTGAGATTAGTGGACTACCGGTGTACTCATAGTGCACCGTCGTCCAACAGATAACCAGTGTGTTGGGTTGAAGTGGGCGATACCGGTTGTATCTATTTCTTCCTGTTCACATCAACCAACGATTGCCGTCGTTTGGAATTCATCTGCTGCTCTTTTCAGAAACCCGGATGTTTGCCGTTGCCTACCTTTCTTTTTCTTCAGCTTTGTTTATGCGCTGTGTGATAAATATTTTGCTTGTTTTCTCTCACTGCGACTTGACATTCTGATTTCACTTTATATTCCCTCCACAGCGCTTACTGAATCACTACTTGCAATATATTTCAAACATATTTTACCCGGCCTAGATCTTACCAGCAAGATCTCTGTCCATTCACTTCTCAAGAGATGGGGATTTCACTTTCGAACTGGCCTATCAATTGGCTAACGGGCATTGGTCGGCTCGTCCCGAACACATCCTTCACATACCTCCTGGTCTTATTCTTTTGGGTTTACATTAGATCCGTGGCGTATGAGTGGAGCTACGGGTGGTGCAGCGCAAACCACTTGGGGGTGGTGGTTATACGCAACTTTCCCTTGGCTTCAGTCACTGTGACAGACTACTCCGAACTGAATTCCGCCACCCGTGCGCGTTATCAGCCCTTGACACTTCTGTTACCTTGTTGTGGTGGTCAGTCCGTTTTGGTCCGAACAGTTTTGATGAATATGACTTCTACCCTTGTAGGTTCAAGTATGTCATCCAGAAAAAGTGCAGCTAGGCTCATGGAGTTAAACGTAGCACTTATGACTTTGTAAGAGTGCTTACGCAGTGAGCCACGATCGTTTGAATATACATCAGTATTTTTCCGGTTGCGCCACTGATGTCCTCCGTTTGAAGAAGAACGGAATTAGAAGTTGTACCCTCAAACATACAGCACTCCGATAGCCCAACGCTTGACGGTGACTGCTAGATTATCATAATCTGTGGTAGAAAAACCCATACAAATTAGCAGGAACTTGATTTGGCCTACAGTATATCTGCGTCGCGAGGCAGTGATCAAAATGAGTAACTCACATGCTGCTTAGTTTACCTCCGGCCTAATTGCTTCCTACTATCAGATGATTCAGCCATTTGAGCCATTGGCACAGAGTTCCTCAAGAAAACCATATTTCCTTTCATCCCACAAGTCGGGCTGTTGAGTCAGGAACTCAGTTTGAGGTTCCACTTGTCAATGTGGGGCATCCGCGTAGATGCAAGACCTTGTCTGCCGATAAATGAAACGTGCGTATGCTGCTGAAACGATGGAGCACCGGATGACCGGGACTTTCCACTGCAAGAATCGCCATATTGCTGAGCGCCTGAGGTTTCCATCTCGCAGCCTCGAGTAAGAAAAGGCTTACAGACCACGGCAAGCAACGTCGCAAGTCGGTGACGTGAACACGCGAATATTGGCGAGGTAAGTAGTGTCGATCAGCCACCCGGATTCGATACTGGTCATAGTGGGCGCCGACAAGCGAGGCACCACGTCCGCAGTGCTGTCTACCGATTCCATGACTATAGACCGTGCCATTGTGTATGTGAGCCTTGTGTTCATCCGGTGTGTGCGCGAGAGTATGTACAGATAAACAAGATACTAGGTAACGTGTTCCAGTCAACTGGTTGTTTCACCGTATAGGTCTACAATACGATAGACTGATATCCAACGCAATATTTGGATTTGATATGGATGCAAAGATTAAACAATCCCATGAACTGATTCAACCAGTTAAGCTATGCGTTAGATTATCAGTCAGCATCACCACTTCACATGATCCGTGCTGTGGCTGACCATTTGGGTTCTAGACGGTTCACATCAAATGTCACTGCCGAGATGGTGAAGGATTGTTAGCTTGATGTGTGTCTACAAGAGGCGAGGCAAAATGTGATATATTAGGCAAGGCAGGCTAACTAACAGATGGGCTCGCCAACGCAACGATGCGTGGTGTGTTTGAGGAGAACAGATTGTATGTATTGTTTTGGAATTTTCTCTAACGTGTTCCGAGATCGATATCAAGTGGTCGTTGCCAAATATAGCAGACGCTGACGAGCAGTTCAGCTCGTTGTGCTCATCCGGTGCGTTCGTGCGGACGCGCATACACGGGTGCAGCGGATAAGCTGCAGCTGTCCTACTAAAAATAGCCTTCAAATTGATCAACGGTAGACGAGTTTGACCAGAACAACCAAATGGCCGACATGTTCACTGTGATTTCAGTTGCGCCAAACCAATTCGGAATTTGACCATGAGACGTGTGCAGATTCTGATCTACACTCCATCTGAACACATGACGTAGTTTTCCGTCAACACCACATTTGAGCAGGTGACACGAGGATCATGAGATTTACGTCTACATGACGGAGTTAAGAGACTTCTGTAAGCGGAAATGAAACAATCTGTTTCAACCCGTTTTGAATTACTTGCTGTGGATATGTCGGAGTGATGCATCGAGGTTGTGATTGAACATTGAGGGTGACCTCAGTGACCGACCATTTGTACTTCACGTCCGCATTCCCGATCTTGAGCGTGAGTCGTGGAGGAAGGCCTGATATATCTTGTTACAGATCTAATTTACGGCAGGTACTTTCATGCTGCGTTACATCAACTCACCAAGGAGTAAAGGTGTCAGCTAATCATTCATCCACGACGTGAGGCGCAAATGAGGCTCTTCAGGCATACAAAACATCTGTGGTATTGTAGCGGAAATCTCCTAATAAAACAATATCATTGTTGTTCGATTCTCACCCTCTCACGCCGCTCATGCGGCCGCATTTATGAATCGGAATTCCAGTTCACAATGCAGCCAGTTTGTCATTTAAATGCCTAGTGCACTTATGGTTGTTTTTCTGGGCAACTCCTCCCTAATATGGAATTTCTGATCCCTCGACGTAACTTCCTAGCCTAGCTGGTACAGCGCTTGCCGCGTCGGAGATCATTTTTTGTCGCTGGTTCGAATGCTGCCGAACTTCAAATTCTTCACTGTGGGGTCTCTTTCAAACTGTTGGATTTGCCAAACTACTCATCACTACCACACAAATTGTTGGTAATGAATAACACAAATAATCGGGCACCTGGGCTGTGCACACAGCAACAAACCTTCCGTCCTATCGTCACCATGTGACTGAACACACACACTCGACCAGCACTGATGGATTAGGCTTGGATGGAACAGCAAATCATTACACACCTTGTGGATACTGTCTGAATGGATTTTGTGCCCAAACGCCGACAGAACCATTGATTATAGCCTACACCAGCAACCATAATTACTAGTACTTCTGCCCTGTCCAGCACTAGTACAGGAGACCCCAGTGGTGTCAGGTAGAGAAAAACGCGCAAGATTAATCCACGCTATCAACAATGTGGGCGTAGGCGGTCGTTGTTAGTGGGCCGGGCGATTCGTCTCTTGCTCCTTGGTTTTGATTGGCTGGTTGTCTGTCCGTGATTTCTATTGGATGTGTGCGGACCAATTACATAAATCACCCTACTTTCAGAGAGTGCAGTGAAGTTTGCTGAATGTAACGATTTAGTTGATAATATTATCCGTCGCAGCGTGTTGAAAGGTTTATCGTACCGTAAAAAATCATGATCGAAATCCGACGTCTTGCCACCATCCTTCTGGGTTTGGCTATCGGCCTGGTGGCTGTGGGGCTGGCAACATCGTATTGGCGCTGTGGTAATTTGTTCGAAGGTTGTCAGCGTTACGGTGCCAAGGATGTTGTGATCGCAATCATTGCTCTGCTTCTCGTCGGCCTGATTTGCCTGAGCATTGTATTTCTGCTTGATCTTATTGGTTTGTGTTCCGATGTGTTTGTGGTCAGTGCGGGATACCTGACCGCGCGTTTCATCCTGTTGTATCTGGGCACCGCATGTCTGCTGATCGGTGTGCTCGTCTACACTGGGAAATTGGGACATGAATGGTCTTACTTCCTCACCGTGGTCGGTTGCGTGTTCGCCATGCAAATAGCTATATTGGCAATTATCAGCTCTCGGTGTGTGACCGGAACCCAACGAGTGGTTGTACGTACCACGTGAATTCGCTGACCGTCGCAAACACACCTATATATATATATTAGGCAAGCAAGCGTACACACAAGCAATCAAACAAATCAGAGGTCAGAATCTACGTGAGTCAGACAGTCTGTTTTTATTTCCGAACCCAGCAACAAGCAAGATTGCATGCCTTGTGAGTTTCAACCCCGCTGCTATGGTGAATTAAGCTTTTTATTTCATATAATTTATAGTATGCGATACAAAAAAGAATACAGCAAACGACTGCCAAATTAACATATTGACAGGACGAAAACTGCCCATTATTGTAACCGTTTATGATTTTAATTTAGACAGGTGCTTTATCCATTTTGTTTGCTATTTACAAAAATTAGTTGTTTGTATTACAACTCAGTTTTTATTCTTTCGCTACGGTTTTTTATCAACGTCCCAAACAAAGGCCACACTTAGTAGTTCATAGGGCTTTGTATTTAAAGGGGGGAACACGTGACGACTGTGTAGTGTTCGATTTTGGACGGAATTATTGTTACGGTTTGTAGTTAAAATGTAGATGACGAGTGAGAAATGTGCCGAAATGACAATTTGTCCCCGTTCAAAGATTCTAGGCCATGAATGGGTAGGCACATGAATAACAATCGACAGCTTGCAGCGATTTATGTCAAGCAAATGTATCAGCGCCCATAAAAACCGCTCTCAATTGCTGAAACTTGGGCTTTAAGATCAGTGATATTCGTGTCTTCGCGTGTGCCCTTTACACCTCTAAACCGATTTGTTCAGGGCGGTAACATACGTGTACTCAGCGTGATCGACTCAGATCACAACGTGTATTCTAATGCATCGTACTGCACGTTTAAAAGTAATAATGGGCGATGTATGATCAGATTCACCGTTTAGCAAACATGCAAAGTGAATATAGACCTGAAAATGCACCTAGGGCTACTTGTGCAGTTGCTACATGTACACGAACCTATCGTTTTCGGTAAGGAATCCCGTTATCAAGCTGTAATCTGGATCTACTGACGAGAACTGCAGCGTTCGTTCCTGTTGTTACATAAGTTCACAAGGTGTACGGAGCACAACTAAAGTAAAACAAAAACGGAATGAGTTTTCGCAAAAGTTTCCTGGCATCTTAAAAGAAACGATGAAGAATAGCTATTGACTGTGTTTATTCAACAGCTCAGTGTACAAAACATTTAAAAAGGTCTCTCCTGAAGGTGACCTGACAAGCTAAGTGTTACGCACAATGGATTATGGCTGAACGTTTGCATTTGTTCATTAGGTCTGACCCGCTGACCGTTGATACTGATGGCTCATGAAAACGTAATCATTGTTCAAATCCTGCTACAACAAGGATGTGAACCCTTGAAGAGTTTTAACAAAAGCTAAACTCGAACATAAGGTTTGTTACCATGGGAAACTGGCTGAGAAACCTAAGGGGACACAAATGCTGGAACCACTTGCGAGGGATGTTCTATGCATTTGTAATATAACTTTAAATCAGCATTACTAGGTAATATCAAGCAGTATGAGTTAACCACAAACGGTGGACCGCTAGTATTTGTGTGTTTTGGCAACGTAAGCTAGATTGTGTCATAATTATAAGGGTTTCACTTTGATAAACGTTAAATGCTATGCACATCTGATCTGCTTCCATATTCGGATAGAATTTCCAACCAGCCCAGTTCGAAAGAAAACGGAATAGAATTTCGTTGCCATAAGCAAACGTGGCTGGACAATTTGACATCACTAGTCGATCGTGTCTACTGTGAGAAAAACAGCACCTGGGGTAACACGGTTGTCTCATGAGAACGCGAACCAGAGTTCACTCCCACCTGCGTTGAGGGTATGCACTACTAATGAGGAACAAGAGAAAAACCCGTCCAGTGAGTTCTTTCGAAAACGGTTACCTGAATAAGCCTATATGAACATGAAAGCTGCATTTAATTGTGACTACTCTTCAATTTGTACCAGACAACTGCCTGATAATTATCAATAATACCTTAATTTTGGTTAGGGTCTGATGATGTCACTCTCGGCCATCTGATGCATATAGCTTGAACATACTTGTGCATACTTGTGCAAAAAAAGTCGGCTAACTTACCATAACAGCAACAACCCGGGCAGTAACTAACGCCGGTTGTCTGACCAATGTTAGGTGATTGGTTAGCATGTTGTGGACTAAAGATCACCCGGTAGACCTCATGTAAATTTTCCACATAATCCTCAAAATTCAGGCTACAGAATGAGGTCAGCGAAAATGTTAAGATTTTTCCAAATAGATTGACCCTTTCAAGACGAATGACAATGAATACACCAAGCGATTCACAGCGTAGACGGTAGTATCGAATGAATAAGTGGCAGGAAATTTGTATCAAAAATGTACCGTACATCATTAGGTTCTGTGTCGAGTTTATAGGAAGTACGCTCAATCAACGCAATTCCATCTACTATCGGTGTTGTTGGTTTCAAAGAGGTCCCACCATCAGAACGACGAACAATATGAAACGCATGAGTCCAAGGATGAAGTCTTACCTACCCATCTGTTGAATGAGCAGAAAAGAGAATCCCTTGCCAATTTCTATCCTTCGTACCACGAATATTGCGTGGATCCTTGGTTTATTGTGAGGCCAAAAGCGGAAGTAACTTGATAGGAGGAGATCGGCTTAGACCGAAGATGCTGTCCTAACACTAAATACACTTAATTTCAAATACACGTTCAAGAATTTAAACTTCGGTTAACTCAACCACCGTTCTCAATATCTGATACACTCCTATGTGTTACACAGAAGGTTTCAAGATTCGGGAATCATTATACTATAAAGCGGACTTCAACATTGACTGGAATGAAATGTGATGTACAAGTTCCACGGTTTACGCATTTGAACTCTGAATTACTCCTACTGATCCTGATCATCACGATGGTTTTGGCGTGTATTGTAAGACTAGAGAGAACGGATTGAATTCCGCGGAAAACTGTCTGCAAATCCGATGTGTTCAGTTATTAAGGTACGACGTACACATGTAAATAACAGTCTACTAAATATAACGTGAACACGTGTAATAGGACCTGATAGCTTTTTGGTTTGAAGTTGTTCGCGATCAATGACAGTCCCAAACACTGAGCGGTATAATGTGTGTGGCGGGGATGCCAAAGAGAGATGATACGGACATTGGGTGTGTTGGATGGGCTGGACGTGCCAATCGTTCTGGGCACACAGCAAAGCCGTTTATTTACGTCACTTTACTATTTGGTATGTAAGAGGAAACACGATAAAAATTTGAATCACGTCAAGGTATCAAATATGGTGTATCAACATGGTTATTAATGTGGACATGGACAGGACGAGATCCACAGGCGGATTCAGGAAAATTCGTCAGCTATGATTGTCCGATCAAGGGAATATCTACAAGTGAACCAAAAACATAGATAAGCGTGCCAACGGTCGATTTTCCTTCACCTCCAAGCTGAGCTGTTTTGCTAAAGAGTACAAGGAACTTAACGAATATTGCGGAAAGTAGATAACCGAAAACAGTACTGTTATGGAAATGGATGGTGAAAGACAAAAAGTGGGAAACTCCATTAGCTCCCATACATCATTTTCAACTGAGAATGGTTGTTTTAAGCGAGTAACGTAAGCGCAAATTTGACCACGGTGCCCATAAAGCAGTTTGATGGATCCTGCCTGTTGACAGCCAGTGCAATGATTAAAAGCAGTCCAAAGAATTTAATATACATACACTTAAATCTTCATGTAACTGATACCTCATATGAGCTGTGCGAAGAATGAGGAACAAAGCTTGTTCTGTTGAATGTTTGCATTTCTGGGGTTTCCATCCCACATAACACATCAACTACCATTAGACCTACTTTATCGTAAAAATGCTTATGAAATATGCATCTCTGGCAATCTAGGTTGAGCTTATAATCGAATGGTATCATCAGGACTCACAGTCAAATCTCACACTAGACTCAAACATTGGAGTGTTAAACATAGCCAGCTTATAGGAAGTTGTCAAATGCTGTGAAAAAGTGTGCGTGAGTCAGCACAGCTCCAAAGACTGTCCACAATGCTACAGAACCCTCTTTATGTTAATCTGTCATCGTTTTGCTGGTTCCTAACAATATTAACACTTAAACGACGCATCTTATACTGATAGAAGCCTGGGTACAAGCACCACTCAATCTGTTCCGAGGAGGTAATTCGCCTCGACAAAATGGCTTGGAATCGGAATAGACGTTAGCCACTGTAAGCCTAGCCCTTTAATCGCCATAAGTATGTCGGTGTTCTGGCATGCCGACCCTGCTGTTCCGTTCAGTATGTAGAAGTCTTTTCGAAAACCGGACCGACCGAAGGTCATCGAAACCAGTATTAGTGTTCACGAAACTTTGACCCTCAATGTACACCGACAACTGAATTTNTGAATTTACCGGCGAGCTTACTCTCATAATATTTACCGATGACCTATAGCCTTCCAATGGAATTCGGCTGACCTTGTTTCAACTGGCTTGTAAAGCCTATCCGCATGTTCTGATTTGTCATGTGTGGTACACGAACTTACTGGATTCTCTTGCGACCTGACATGTAAGCAAATCATGATTCTTTGCTTGCAATTTATATGTACAGCCACAAGCTAATGATGACATGGTCGTGGTATGTGATTTCACTTCCGTTTTGCAGGTTTGAATTTTAATACACAGAATCTTTTTGAGCACTTCGATTAAAGTGTGATTGCTTAAATTACGCTACTACCTCGTTCTGCTCATTCCGATCAATTCCCAACGTGAGATTAGCGTGGAAGGAAAAAAAACGTTCCCAGGTGAAAAACCGAAAGTACAGATCGATCTAGATAGCGCCTGATACTCATAGTCAAATCAAAGGCAAGAGAAGATTGGCAATTTGGTGTTAAGATCAAGTGGCACGTCAGGCCTTTTTATGAGATGGCCCAGCTGTAAGACATGGTCTGGTCGATAACCAATTGGGCAACATTCAGCCATAGCCATTTAGTCAGCCCGTCCCGTCGGTTGGTCATGTGATTACAACCATGTGTTCTGTTGTATGGTGTTACTAGGATGAAATTTTCGAGATCTTTCACCCATATCGTAATCCAGTTGACAAATCCCAAGGTTCGTCTGATTTCGAATCAGCGAAGAAGCCAGTATGCCCTAAGTGGCTTGCGCCCTAACAGCCAGGAGATTGTACCGGTGGCGAATAAAGTCGGTCAGATGATGGTGTCCCCTGATTTCACGTGTGAAATATTGACGAGCGGTCTAAAAAGTTCAGCATAAAATTTAAGAGGCTCTAACTGCGCACAAAAGGGCTTTGTTAAGTAGAGCGGAAAACTGGATGATGTGTTTCAACCGTTTGAAATAAACGGCAGTCTTACCTAACCTTTGCTTCAGATGGTCAATGGACTCTGAAGGTAGCTACCACAAAAACCCACTTATAAATGTTTTTCCCCTATAAAATGTCCAGCCTCGTACGGGAAAATCCCGAATAATTTTTCTCTCCGCTGGACACATCAGGCCTTTGTTTACTGATCGGAAAACTGTGATTCGAACTAGTAACATCTACTGCGACGCTCCGTTCAAGTCACGAACCCCCCAAAAAAGAAGAATTGAGCTGAGTATAGCAATCTATCATCTTCACTTGGTCTGGACTGGCTTAGTCTACTGAAAGATCAATGTTCGGAATCAAGATTCCAACGAAGAACTTATTCTAAGTTGAACTTTGCTTGCATTTGTTCACGAACTTCAATTTGAATACAACCAAATCATCAAGAGCAAACTTGTTGACTTGTATTTCTTTCTTTCTAGCCCTATTCTACCTGATTAATTAAAAAACAGTGAAACCCATCATGATAGAATTTTGACTTTTCAAAATAATATTTCTTACGGAATCTTTGTGTCATGTTTTGACAAATATCATTTTAGTTCACCTAGAAAGCAGACACGCATCGTTTTGTCATCAAATCGTGGATTTTTCAGTGTGCAACGTGAATGGGTCCCATCTGATAAATGCTGGTCATCTAACAAGACTGGAGAAAGCATTCCAATTTGTGGGTGATGTTCAATTTATGTAAAAAAAACCAAACTCCCCTACTACTCATCAGTAACCAAAATTCCGCTCAATAAGTTAGTGATTTCTGTGATTTCTATTTGGAGAGAAGTCCTCGTCGAGGATCACTGATTTGAGTAAACAATTACTGTCTCCTCTTTAGGCGATTGGACAACCAGAGGATTACTCACAAACGATTGCGGCTGAAGGTTCACAAATGGGGATTCAGTAATGCTTAATATATGATCAATGACGCAGTGGTCAACACGGTTGCCTCGTGATTGCGTGGCCGGAGTTTTAGTCTGGGCCGTGGCAAGCATATGCGCTAACGACGAGCTCTGACAAGAAGGGAACTCGAGTCTAGTGCTTTTTTCCGAAAGATGCAGACTGGAAATTCTTGGGGAATGAGACAGCTGTGATCGGTTGCGGGTGATATTCAAGTAACATGAAAACCTAAATATCTTGTTATTCATTAGTAGTTCCAAATTGACCAATGGGATCGCTGACCCTGCTTCAACAGTGATATCTTGCTGATGCTATCACTGGCTGAAGATACTAAAAACGGACTCTGCGTTCCACCCACGTACGCAAAAGCATGGCTCTGACAGAACTTCCTCATCCTCGGTCAGTCATCCTAAGCCAGGCGGAATCCGACAAAGCGTCAGTTACTAAACACTGCCCATGGTGATCACATGCGTCATTCCCAAATATTTATTAAAAGTCTCGTCCACAAGTAGTAGACCCTAGTAATGTACAATGCTTGGGACACCTACAGTTTACTCACTGACGTCCAATCACCAAGTTAGTTTGTACACTCGATCGTACCATGCTCACTCACCTAGACTTAGAAGAAATACTATAGATTCACCCTAATTACTAAGCTACAGCCCACCGTTACAATATCAATTCCTACACAATTTAAGGCATATCACTTAACTTCCAGGCCAGTTGTGATATTTTTCACTCTGTGGTCTCGTTTAGGAGCAGTGTCGCTCTATTTCAAGGTAATGTGCCTTGTACGCATTCACCAACATTGTATGTAGCTTTCCTCCTAGACGTTATGCGGTTAACGAAAGTACACAGTTCATTCTACTGGATGCACAAGTGATGACAAGCAGCGTTGCCAGAGTTACCTACACTGAACACTAAAGTGATTATGAGGTGATCGTGTTGGCCATCGAACTGCTAATATTATATAATGCGGAATTTTCACACTTGTCTTCAGCTGTATTGTTGTATTCGGAAGTTCGCGCAACCCGGTCGTTCGGAACTAAAGCACACAATTACTCTCGTGTGAGCAGCAGTCGCGATAAGAGAAGTTTTAGTGAGGTCGAAATAACTTAATCACTATATGTTTCATCCGGTATATATCTTGTGGCTGACGAAAAACGAAGTAACACACTCTTAGACAAATAAATAGTCAGGATGATATCCAACATCCAACCAATTCACGCGGTACATACGCGTCTGACGTTGTTGTACAAAACGAATAGTCATGGTCAGGTAGTAAACATTTTTGTTTGAGATTGACATGAAAATGTCCATGACTCACGCTCTAAACTGGCTTTACCCCAACACGCTCGTAAATGACCATCGACGTCGTTCACTTGGGCGATATACTTCAATTAACGCTCTCAAGCAACGTGTAATTACTCACCGTAGTACGCAGTTTATTAAGACACCTGTAAATCTCTTGATTTGCACATATCATCATCATCATTATCATCATAGCAATACATCAGTGATTAACACTAATGCTTAACTGCCATACAACCATGAAGAAAAAGCGAATCCTATATAGAAAGAGAGAAGGAAAAAGAAGGGGACGGGAAGGGACCTAGCTACTGAAAATAACTACATTTATATTCAAATATTCAACATCAAGGTGCCTACACCCTGCAAAAAACAACCGAGCTGCAAGTGAGAGTAAGGCGTCATCAGCAAGACAGCTCTTCCTTACGGCTTTCAATGCCCCGCCTCATTAAGTATGAGTAAATCTCTCCAGTTTAGCCTAAAAGGTCATCGAGATGCGCAAGCAGTCACATCACGTCAAGGTCCAGTTTCATCGTGATAGGATTTGCACGCAGTTACTCAGAAAAATCACGGAGAACAAACAATAAACAACGGGATACAACTTACAATTAGGCGAATTCTGTTCACAAGAATTACGCTTTGACTATTGAAACATTGGGCAACAATAGCCCAGACAATCAATTTGAACGACCCAAAAACAAACAAATCGATGTTCATCATTTCAATGAAGAAGCCGTCGTTGGGTCATAAAGTTGATATTGGTTATATGTACACCTAACAGTCACCACAGTTACCATAAAGTGTGCTGTAGTTTAGCGTTCATTCTCATTGGTTATGTACAGAATCAACAGTTACTTCTTCAAACAATGAATTCCACCCCAACCTGTCGTATCTACTGCCATTCCATTTAACTGGTCGTCATAACTCACGCGACATTTATAGCTGGGAAAAATGTACTACGAATCCACTATACAAGAGGCTATATTTTTGCAAGACAATATAAAATGAACAGCGCACTATCATCTTGAAGTATGCAGCCATTCTGGACAAACTCTATTAGCGACGAATGTTCTTGTAGAAAGTCGCTGCATATCAAATCCCTGACAATGTGATCCAGAGAGAGCCTGTCCCCCTAGGTCCGATCTGAACCAAGTAACCCATGCTGATTCAGTTTATCCGTTTCTGCTCGACAATATACCTGCGTGATACGCATAGGTAAGCTCGGTGAATTTATCTGTAACCAATAATACAATATAATTTTTCCGTTTGTTGTACGTAACAAGCGTAAAACTAAAGCGTGCCAACAGTTGAGAATTCCTTTAGAAGACGGTATTCAAGCGGACTTCTCATAAGTAAGTGGTTTCCAGTTTATGGCAAATGAGTCCTTAACATGGACATCCATTTCAGGAGCATATGGTTGTGAACGGAAAACATGTCATAAGAGTAAATTAGTACGGAGAACTCGTATAGAAAACACAATTCTGACCGAAAAATGGATCACAAGCCTTTGTTGGCGCACATCAATCAACCCAGAAAGGAACAAGTGCCAGTAAAAATTTGTATATGAGAAAAATATTTTCTCGAAGCAGTGGTCCCCCTAGTTTCTTAATCTGTTTTTTGACAGTGCGTTAGTGCCTCCAAGCATATTGATTCTTTCACATTACACACGCCGCAGAATTAGGTCGTTCATCCACCATCAGACGCGTGTCCAAACATATCCGTAAGCATCATCCAGCTTTCATCTATAAGGGAATTTGAAAGCAAACACCAATGCAATCGTGACATACCTTGTGGAGTCGAATTATGCGAGAGTTGTGGTGTAACAAATCTGAGCCACAGCCAATGTGACGAGAATTTGATTGCGTATCCCACCACTGTACGTTGACAATCGAAGTGTTCAGACACCACGATTGCTGTGGCACACAACAATAATAACATCCATAACTAATTGCGTATTCGTCGTAGGAAATAACTGAACCCAAGCTTGTAATTTACACTGTGGGATTGTCAGTCGTACGTGGTACCATCTGTACTACGAATTGAACTAGTTACTACGTGATGTGTGCAATTACATACCGATTAATCGCAGAATCGGAGTAGCGACCGTAAACAGCAGGACAATAGGTGCACTCAACAGCTAACAGAACTAACAAGCGCTAGTAAATTGAGTTGACCGGCGTCAGCTTCGCTTATCTTGCCACCAGATGAACTTGAAAACGTGCATTTGATGTGATACTTTACGAATCGTAATAACCTGACCAAAAATCCCGATTCGTTACATGGCGATTGTTGATGAAACTATCACCACAACTCAAGACACGGTCAAAATAAATCTTTGAACGTGCATTGATGAACAGTTACCAAAAAACTGCACACTGTTTAATATGCTTTCAGTCTTCAGAATAAGCCGATCGTCTGTCATGGAAAGGGGGGCCCATTAAGTTGCGAATTGCTGACTATTGTGAAGTCAGAAAATCGCAAAATCAGAAAAGCGTTTTTTAACTTAATATTAGCGTAATTGTCCGCACCTGAATATCTATGTTATGCGACTTCCCCAGTATGTGCTGAAAACATTCGTGGATCTGTTCAGTTGATATATTCAAGTCACTTCCATAAAATTGAAGTTTGTTACCCACCTCTTATCTTTCGCTTCCCGTTCACCTAATCTGTCACGCGGAATACCATGTCGGTTGTAGACAACTTTGCCTGAGAAGAATTACAGTGAGTGATTTCTACTTTGTGTCGCCGATGTAGTCAGTTCTTGATAATCGCAAAATTGAGTCATTACTTCCACAGTAAGCTCTGGAACAACGTGGTGTGCTTTTTATAGATTTGCATGCGCTTGCCCAAGCAACCTATGGGATACTCGTACGTGACGTCGACGAAATCCACTTTGCTATTAAAATACATCATTTTAACACTACTGTAGCACTGTGCATTTTACTGAGAGATGAGGTGTCTGTATCAGTAACAAATGTTCTTACAATTTCACTCATTTGTCTTTCCGATGTTAACATTGCGAGCATGAAACACGATTCACACAGCTGGGTCAATCGGTTTATGAACACAGTTGTCACATACTTCAACGACATAATAAACCTTATCACTGATTAACATACAATAGCGGTTCGGATTAAAATGGTGTCATTGACAAGCCCGTATACGGAATACGTCATTTCTCTACAGACTGGTCTTCAAAGTTTCTTCCATTTCTTTCCGACTACTCAGATGTCACTGTGTATGCATCTGTTTGACTACTGATGAGTAGCATCGTCCGATCCTTCATTTTTGTTACAGTGCACACTCGATAGAGTGTGCCCGATTAACCCGCAAGTGAAATGGCGCTGGTAACCGTTCACTTGTTGACTGCCAAGCTGGCGATAGGGCTGTGAGGCAGACAGAGGAAAGGCAGTCAAGAGAATGAAATGGCAGGACAACAAGTCTAGGCTTGCTCCTGTATGATGTGTTAGCTTTGCGTTGCCAGTGTACTCAATCAAATGTTCCTGTAACGCATAAGTACGCTTTTCTTGACATATACTGAGTGTGGACAGTTAACTGTGAATTCAAACACTTATAACTTTCCAGTGTTAGGAATCAGTCCCTCAAACCGTGAAAAATATCAGATTTTCGAAAGTCTTTCATATGTTTATATCTAAAAATCAAACGGATCGTCAATGACGTCACTGACAACGTGAAAACTAATCACGTCAATTGCAAGGGCAAGAGGGCTGTTCAGATCTGCTGTAATATGGATGATTCATCACCGCCTAACTGCTAATTCTTCAATCTCATGAGGTAGACCAAGGATCCATCTTGTAAGTGGTCAGAATTGGGAAATCGGAAAAATGGGAGAAAGTTGCTAGCCAGCGCACCGCTGTAAACGTGAGGTTTCTGTAAACGGAGCGGTATACGGTTGGGTTAACGGCAGGAAGGCGTGAGGTCCATTAGTGAACACTCGTAGCACACATTCACATTAGTAGTATGTCCATTCTAACGACTGCCAGTGACGACGATGTTGACGGTGTCGTAGTCAGTGGGGATGATATTAATGATTTTGTTGTTTTTCCACAACACGAACAGCGTTGATTGTATGACCTTTTGCTGAATATTTCTCGGTCATGCGGTCACTGAATTGACGGACCAAAACAAAACTTCATCATGCTCAGTATACTAACTGGCTAGGTTCAAAAGATAAGGTTATGTACTCTGGTATTGAAGGAAGATCAATGCATGGTTTACACAGCGAATTCAGCAAGCATGTCCAGATCAGATTTTAATTAGATGGCTGAGGAGGTATGGGACCACTAGGGGGTATAAGCAGATAGATGACAGCAGATTCTGTTAGAAAAGATCACTGGGGACATGAGTACATCCGCAGTGCGTGACAGTTTTGGTTTCATCCACGTGCGGCATTTCATCACGTCAAACTGGCGTAGCGAGTCGGCCGTCCTTGATTGCACAGTGAACCCTAAGGGTTCAGTAATAGAACAGTAACTCCCAATATTGTTCCGTTAGTGGATACCTCAAGAACGCGATGTCTCTGGCTCACCGATACAAACGTGTATGAACCTTTCAGCTACTTTACAACATTGAATGATTCCTGTGACCTTTTCAATCCTTTGGCTGCAGTCCAATGTGATTGCCTTAACCAACTGATTCCAGAAGCAAGGGAATAAAAACGTTTTATGTTTGTGATTGGTCCTTCGAGTTTATGTTGATGGGCAAACTGAGTCGGATGCACCGGAAGCAACTAAAAACCTTATGTACTCAACTAGGAACCGTTGTTTCCATTAACCTGTACGCTTCAACTCTTCCCGTATAATGGTTCCTCAACTGTTCCATGAATTATTCAAATTTTTCTCCAGATGGTTTTTCCACACTCTCGTTTTTTGACGCAGTAGCGTTAGCAGTGAAGCGAATCATTCTCCAGATTCATTCTGGAAAAGTCAATCACACAGTATGTGTGGGACAATCACAAACAAAGCTCTGCACAGTACAGCGGGTGCGTGTGAATAGTCGCAAAGTAATGGACTACTCTTAGCATAAAGAACAAGTTGTCTGGAAGCTTAGGCTGAAAATGGTTTTAGCATCGAATAAATAGAGAGAGTACTTGTTAAGTTGGCATTTTGATGCAAAGGCAGACCACAGACAACTGGAGTGACGGTAACGTTAAGGTCACAATGTGGAAGCTAAAGGCAGGAATAATGTTATCACAAAATAATTTCCAGGTGACTCAGAATGCTATTGGAAGCAGCATGCCTCGTGATGGCACACAGTGACTGTCTCAGAAACTGTTACCTACTGAAACAAAGAGCCTACTGTCTGCGGACGGAAACCGATGTAAGTTCCTACGTCAACTGGTAAAGAGAACCATCTGGAACAAGCAATGTTCTGTACAGCCTATTTCAGTGTCAGCAGTTTAAGAACCATGGTCAGTAAATTCCGTGGGACTTTTGTGGATTTTAGAAGAACTTGAACAATGCAAAATTACTATGGAAGAAATCTTTTGTCTGCAGAGTCAAATCAACAACTGTCCCTGAGTAGAAGAACACTACAATGAGGGAAGTATTGATGAGTTATGTCGTCGTGAATCACGAAGTATCAAAGGCCTTTCATAAGTACCAAGGTCTGTGGTTTGCAGGTATGGAAGTTTAAAACCAACTGAAAAGACCGGAGAGAAAGCGAACAAGAAAAACGCCTTTCCTCCAACTGCTTGAAATTCATATCACTTGAAGTATGATTGGTCCACAGTGCGTTGCACATGGAGACGACCCAGATAGCACGTTCCGCTGAGACTAAGTCCAAGATTAACTGTGATAGGAAGTTCACTTTCTTCCTTTTAAAAGGGCCTCATTCCTCGAGGAAAAGATTTT
Organism: Paragonimus westermani; assembly: GCA_008508345.1. Lineage (NCBI taxonomy): Eukaryota > Metazoa > Platyhelminthes > Trematoda > Plagiorchiida > Troglotrematidae > Paragonimus > Paragonimus westermani. The sequence goes on from QNGE01001161.1 coordinate 152,306, forward strand.
ATTCAATCAGAATTAGCACAACTGTCATGAACAATCGAGAGATGACCTTCGCTACTTTTTCCACCTCTTCGACCTCAACTCTGCCATGTTCAATGGTGAACTTGTGGCGTTAACTAATATTTTTGGTAACTGTCCTTCAGATTTCCTGTTCGAGGATGTTTGCAGGTAGCCATACACCACATAAATACCCCGTAATTTTCGTATTCAAGCACACTTTGTTGAGGCGGAACGAAGTTTCTTTTCGTACTCGTCTTTCGGTTCGTATTGGGAGCAATTAACGGGAATGGTCACATCATTCTCGAGATCAAGAGGTTCCCAGTTGATTAGTACCAGGAGGAGGATCCATTATTATACCGTGTACAAACCAGCGTATTCTTTTGAGGGTTTACGGCACACTGTCGTACAACAGTGTAGACAACTTCACTAAGTGTAGCAACATCACTGAGCGAAAGACAAACAGCATAGTAACCATCTTGAGGATGCTGATCTTTCAGATACGTCCTTAAGGACGTCCGGAAGCAACTCTAGTCCTCGCCAACCGACCTCGCAACTGGTGGTCCGCAGACCAATGTGTGGACAACTTGCTAGCCGAGTAGCGGAAGTCTGCGCAGCGGTTGACAAAGTCTCTGTTGATGCAAATTTTAGGCGCAGATGCTGGAAAAGCACCTTAGTTCGCAGAAGGCCGCAAGCAATAAGAGTTCTTATGTGTGTTGATATTCAATCCGAACATGGATGCATTTGGCAAGAAGTGATAGAATCAGAAGTGAGTTTTTGCAGTTAGTCAGTAGTAGGAACCTGTTCAACTCGATGAATAATCAATGTCTCACATTGAACAACCGCAAACAAACAGGTTGTTTGGAAAAATGATCTCGATTACTGTCACATTACATAATGGGTACACAGACAGCCTGTTACAGCTGTCTATTCTTGCCATTCAAGGGTGATCATCTATCCAAGGACATAAAGCACAAATTAACATCTGCCCTAGCTCGAACGTATGCGGCTGCGCAGTTGCGCTTATTTCATACGACTAGTGGACCAGTTCTCCGAAGACGCAAAAGTAGTTTGTCAAACTGTTCTGTCTCCCATGTTGTGTACCAGTTCACTTGCAGTTGCAGTGACGTTTACATAGGCAGAACAGACCGACAACTATCACAGCGAGTCGCGGAACAGATCCCGAAGTGGTTGAAACATCAGATGACGCACCAGTCCCAAATTGACGCATTGACTACTCGAAATCCAACGTCATCGATTGCAAAACATCTCATGACAACAGGTCATCAAGTTGACCCGGTTAACTCATTCAAGATACTGTTGCGCAACCGAAATCCGAAGTTACTAGCCTTTTGCGAAGCGATTCTCATTCGAACTTACCAACCGACGTTATGTGCACAGAAGTGGTTGAAACAACCGGTCGGGTTGCCATGGTCATGATTACATAATAACTGGTGTGCTTGTATGTGTGTCTAGTCCCTGTGTGTCGTTAAATATTTGTTGTATATAACTGGCATGTTTTACGTTTGCGACTGATGAGAGTAAATGAAATGTTAACATATCGCAATATATGTCTTCTTTCTGCTCTGATGAAGTGGTTAAAAGGAACTCAGTGTTTCAAATTTACTGTTGCTGTCAATTGTTACTGCTCTGTGTAGCCCTGATATAGTAAGTCCCATAGAAAGCCTCGAAAACAGTTTCGGACGATGTCACCATCAAAAAATATGAATAAACTTATCAGGAATGGAATGATAGCAGTTGATAAGCAACTCAACCCGCCAGATAACAACTGATGTCCACCTGTAATAAGCCCGCCAGAAGTTTTACAGAAGGGGTGCTTTCAGTTCAGTGCGCATTATGATTGCACAAGTAGCATACAACTTTCGAACGGCTTTGTCACCAGAAACTTCATGTCAACAAACGGGCAGTTATTGAGGCTCTGAAACTCACGAAAACTATCTAAATATAAGGGGCTTTATGTGGTAGATAAATTCCATGAGGTGCATTGCTCTCGAGTTGGAGAAGCGCAGTGTGTTGATAAGGATATAGCCTTTTGATCTGGAGGCAAAAAGAATTTTACAGGTATGCAATGCATGTTTAAACTGAACTCAGGCAATGCAGACGAACATGTCTATCGGTGTAATTCCTCGGTGACGCTGAGCTAAAGCTCAACTCAACTCTCCGTATGAAGCGTGAATTGAAACTCCCAGCTATAGGAATTCGTCTCCAGTCGTGTATAAATACAGGTTGTTCGTCAAAATTTCCATTCCAACAGAGGGAAAACTTTTACGGTTGAAATTTGCAAAAGTGTATTTCGCAGTTCTCATTCCAACTGCCTTACCAAATGGACAATGCAAGGTCTGGACGACTCAGGCGAGGAGGAAACAGCCTTCGCAATTCCACTGCACCGGTAACTGCGTGCGTCCCTATGGGTGCACGCGCACACACGTGCACGTGACCGTCGTTCACCTGACATTGACAGCAGGCGGTCGTGTATCACTGTGGCGGGCTGAGGGAACGGCGTTCAGGTAAATCGACCACGCTGGGTCAGATTGGACAGAACAGGTGAGCTTGCGGCGTGGAATGCGGGAACTCAGATTGTAAACCACCTTGGTCGACTCCACACTATTCCGCAGTCGCCTCACAGGATACGTTTCTTGATGTAACACAACCTATAATAGTCCGGACGATTGGTAAGTTTTGGAAGAAAACTGGAAGTGGATAGGTGTTTCACTGATATGCAAGGGTAAAATCTGTGTAAGAACCAAGCCGCAACTGCAGTGACCTTAAAATTGTGATCACTTGTGGCGTTTTAGCAGTATTTGACTTAGGTTAGCAGTTATCATTAAAGGTTACATTTTATGTTTAGTTGTCCGGGGATTTTGAGTGTTATAGGCCGAATATTAATAGCCATACCATAACTGCCGTCGCATTCAATATGAGTTGTAGTTCGCTATTTTTTCAAGAAATGTCATCTCATAAACTGCATGTAATGGTATCGACTGGATTGGAGGAACGTCTATTGCAGTAGGCAAGATGGATATGGCTGTTAATGATGTTCGACAAATTGAGGTCACATATAAAAATGTTCATTCTTAAGTTGGATTTGCATTGCTACACTATTCTACCACATGTTCTATTTTGTGTTGGACTTCAGAACAAACGTGAAATGTTTCCGCTGAAGGGTTACCCCAAGGTCTCAATTGCAATCTAAAGTGGACAAACTGATCTCCAAATGGATTTCTCTCATCTAACCAATGGGACTTGTAAGGGACAATCAGCAAATCAGTGTTAAGAAGGTTATAAGCGATCGAATGGTTCCGTGTGCTGATAAACGCTTTTCAGTTACACTGACTTTCCTCCTAGTCTTTCATTGCCTAAACAAGTACCGACTTTTGATCCACTGACTGCCCGAAAAATGCACGTGGCCCGTGCGGTTCAATCGTGCGATCAAGGTCTGACAATTAGAAAAATGGTGTAGCGAAATAGCTCATTCTTGGTTATTCATCATCATGCCGGAGCGATCGGAATTTGGCTGGATAACCCACCGTTGTACCCACAGAAGGGCTTTTTCAGGTATTGAAGTTGTTATGACCAACCTTCCACACCACGACCGATCGAAACGCCATGGTTCCAGTTACGTCATAATTGTGATATAACCGTATCAAAACGTTGTCTCCGTGTGTGCCTATGCTGTGTTTGACCTTAATTTAACTTGCTAGTTGTTTTTGTTCGCTTTGCCCCGGCAACTCTGCTTCATATAAATGTTACGTATTGACCTGATGAATAACCGGAAACGACCTTGTTCAATACACCATTTTTATGACTACGCCCCACAATTAACGGAAATTGGAACGAGGAACTTAGCCACCCTCAGCGCAGTTTCACTGTCTTGAAGAGACTAGCGTTATAACGTGAAAAAAACTGGTGTGTAACACGCTTACCCAACACTCTCAGTTGGCGGTGAATGAACGGCTGGTCCGGTGAATCATATTCGGGTTCCGCGTATATCCTATCGGTGCACACAAAGAGAAACCGAATCCGACGAATCGAGTGATTACGTGCAAATTCTCTGTTTCTTCAAGGTTATATGGTTGTTTGTGTAGTATTAATGAAAAAGACAATGTGGTTTGCGCCGCTTAGTCCGGTAGGTACCAATATTGTACACTGTGCATGTTTGGAAGAAAACTGGAGAAGAAAAGTTAGCGTTGTTTATCCAGCTTTGCCCTAGACTCCCCCTAGATGATCATCGCGTAGTTTTGATGACGTGAACTCTCATACTGGTCTATATGCTCCTCGCTACCTCGTCTAGGTGAACACTTCATCCCATGCAGTGCACACAAGTGAACAACGAGCTGTTAATGCCAGCAGTATCATGTACTAAGTAGTATTGAGTTAGTCCATACTTGGTGAAGATTATCGCATCGCTGTTTCATTAGACACTGTTGAAGACCTCCTCCGTATTTTCGGATTGCTCGCAACTATATTTTGGGAGGCAGCAAACTTAAATATAATAAGTTCAGCAAGCCACAGCACAGAATAAACACCTTCCGTGTTTCCCTGTCACAAAAGTGGATGGATATTGCCGTCGCTCTTTAAGTTCGGTTCGTGCTTTCAAATCTGGACTTGCTATGCAACATACATGTAACAGTAGTCCAACATGGAAAGCCGTATGTTGTCAAAATTTAATACTTCTAAATTTTCTAACCTGTGTTTAACCTGGCTGAATAAAACTGCAAAAAGGCTCAGCAGTCTATCGCAGAATATCAGTAGTTTGGAAATTACAGATTTACTAATCAGTACAGTTAGTCCCTGCCAATTGCCGTTAGTTTTAGTCAGCTCTGACGGTTCTCCAATCCGTGTCAGTCCCTGTTCAGGCTATTCATTTGTCTTAACCGTTATTTCAACAACCGACTCCAGATACTTAGTAACCTCGGAGGAGATTTGAGCTGTACTGTTACGCCTTCGGTGTCATCTTCTTAAAAATTAAACAGACCCTGCTGTAGTGAGAGATACTGGCGTTCTGCCGCTATCGCTGATGCAGAATATGGATTCTAGAAGGGTTAGAATGAGTCACTTATGAAAGATACTATCAACATTCACAAAGGTTACTGAGACCAAACCGAAACAGCGACCAGAGCATGCTGTACACTTTCGAATAATTGTCATTCATCCCCTCAGTGTAGTTGACATAGAACATCGTTAGGATCACTCTGATCAGATGGGTGCCAAGATGGTTCTCCATCTAAGACTGGGATTCTCGGGGATGTGGCAGCAAGCACTAAGAGAACACACCGCCAAGTTTATTAAACGCACGTAGGAGAGAGTCAATAGATCAATCTTAAGCAAAAGCGGATCAGTTCGGCATTTATACACGAGAAATAAAGCGACATACTTCATGTGATAATTTCGCAGCAATCAAGTTTTCACTTCTGGTCCAACCGTGTACGGATCTCGAAATAGGGAGGCCAGTTAGACAAAGCCTTGGGAGACACGCACGCTGATATGAAGAACTGTAACTCAAACGAGCAAAATTCACCCAGACGATACACAATCAGGAGTAAATGTAACTGTGCAGATTATGGTCCGTGTTGAGTAAGAACCATATCCGATTTACACTGACACAGAAATGTTGTTCACCATTGCCCACACGCGTACGACCGTTTTGTAAGCGTCTTGTCGACAATACCCTCTGGGTCTAGTAATATGTGCACTATACACACCACAAGAAACAGATCTTTTAACAGTCTAACTTAAGTGTATCAGTTCGTATATGGGTACTCAGCTACATGCAAAGGCACGTTGAAGAACCATTCACTTATCTAATCAACCATACATATTGTGTCACTTTACGACCAGATGACAAACCAACCAGCTAGCGAGCAATGGTCAAGTACATTAACTTCGCATCAATTTCTGAATGCATATCACTGGACAGACATTACCGAATTGTTTCGTATGGTTTACGCAAAAAGGAACAGTCGATTACCATGCCTCATTGAGGCTCATCTTCTAAGAAATGTGAATCCACCCTTTGTAAATAAACTGTGATTTTCCACTGTTGTGGCGTCTATGATTGTCCAATCTACTATGCACTTGCAACTTTCTGTGTGAATTCATTCATGGATCCATTGATGATCACCTTCGTACTGCTACGTAGACACCGTCACTTGCAGTATGCTCTTGTAAGAGTGTCGATATGTCCAACTGGGTGCACCGTTCAAACTGATGTTGCTGACTCCTCCTAACAATCCGGATTATGACTGTATTGTAAGAAACTAGGTGCATTCCATCAAACAAACTGAAATGACCGATCTTGGTCTTTATGTACGAATCAATACAATGAAAAGCTGTGCATCACTACGGTCGGCGCGCACTGAATAAAACGGGTGCCTATACAGTCAACGTTAACACATCGACCACTACACTTGGGTAGTAATACCCAGATAGCCAGTCTGCCAGATGAACAAAGAGTTCAACAGCGAGTAGTCTTGAGTGTTTCCAATCGGAATTGCAATATAAACCTGAACAAAGAAGTCAAACAGTTTTCGCACAATGTATCTCTTGAGCACATTTAGCTGCATCTCATCAGGTGCATATTGCAGTCTGTGGGTTTATATGGCAAAGTTCAACAGGCATTGTGAAGCTAAACAACAAAATCACGAGGTGTTCAGCAGCTCCCAAACTAAATGTCTACCTCCGTTTGTCATACACTGCCAGTCTATTGAAAACCTGTCTCACGGCGTCTATGGGACGCAAGTTCTATGCAGCCAAAGTGATCATGTTGTTCATCACCACCCGAATCCCCACACCACCTCTGAAAACATCGCTACGGTTTAGCGCCAAACCTTACATAGTCTATAAATTCTCGTGTGAGCGCCGGGCTAACAGGCAGGACGGAGCAGACGTTACGTAATCGGGGCGACGGACACATTCCAGTTTGGGTTCACAAAACGGCCATGAATACCACAATGTCGGTCACAAGTCAGTACGCGATAGGTCACAAGACACCAGTGTCGTCGATCGCTCGACACCTGCTGACTTGTCGGCCCCACTTGAACCTGAAGAAAGCGTTTCTGATCTGTTACGCAACAAGAAGTTGAAGGCTGCTCCGGTTCGCGGAGGTGATAGCAATTAGCAAATGGAAGCCACCCGTCTGCATACAAAAAACTTGTTCGTCAATATCAGATTGCCCTAGTAACTAATGGGCATGGATGTGTGTGAGTGTGCGTGTGCTTGCATGGTTGTTGGTTTTGTTGTTTAGCTTCACAATGCTACTGAACTTTCCTATATAGACCCACAAGCTGCAGTATGCGCCTGATGAGATGCAGCTAAATGTGCTCGAGAGATAAATTGTGCAAAAACTGCTTCTGATTTCTATGTTCAAATTTGTTACGGGGAAAGGTTGTTTAACTCAACAGAAACTAATGTTTACACGTTCTTTTCATGCATTTACTACCAGAATTTAGCGTAACCATCTTCACGCTAACGGGTTTATTTGTGGGTGCTTGTAGGAGCTTTGGTCAATAGTTTCTTTCAGTCCCCGGCTATTCATCACTGGAAGTGTATAGGTTATGGGAAACCCACAGTATGCATGAACATCTGAGTGTGTTTTGGACGACATTATGAAAAAGTGCAATAAGTTGATGTGAAACTAGGAGTTAGTGAAATGTACATGACGCTGACGAAGGTACTCATTGATGGAGCACACAAACTTGGACAGATAACTGCGTGTTGGCACTAACAGGAAAAGTCCCACACCATTCCAGATAGCTAACCATGCACCTTGGACGCATGGAGCAGCATCACGAATGAGCAGATCAGGTTTTCACTCGAAGTTAAGTGTAATTAATTATGCTCACCCATTCGTTTACATGTTGATTCATTCGTGCTTACCACAGATAATGAAAACAAGCGTGTTGGACGGAAAAAAATTGCAAAATATGGTTACAAAGGATGTCCACAGAGCTGCCCACAAATCTGGGTGCACGACAACAATCCCCACAGGTAGGATGAAAAGATTTGGCCTAAAGTACGGATCGATATCAGCCGGTACACCTACCCAGTTTCAAGAGTTCATGCATCCCGAGCTTTGTTTTGTGAACACTGTATGCGAAATGATTATAGGGGAAAAACCAAGAAGAGTGAGATAGAAGACAGCAGCAGCCTTCCTGATGGAGACAACATCGAGATATTCGAGAGTAATCGGAGGGGGGAAATCGTCTTACTGGAACCATACTTTGTAACGAACGCCTAACTTTTCGAGTGATCCCGCCATTTCTCCTTGAGACCTCCTCAAAATTAGACTTGGTTGAGTGTCAAGAAGAATTATAACCGTGACATTTTACAGGAACAAAACTGGTCCGGTTACGCCCGATTCTAGTATACCAGCCACATCGTAAATTCTTAATAGTGTCTTCCACGCGTGGGCGCGTAATGATGATGAGTGAGTGTAGAATAAAAGTGGGGTTTAAAATCGCTCCACTTTGTAGAGTGTGACCCCATTTGAAACCAGCTGTTGAAGCCGCATTTTGAAATATGGGTGGCATTATCTCTATGACGAAATGCGATGATCTGTATACGTTGTTGATTCACACTTTAGAACGAATTTCTTACTACTTTTCTGGAGACCCCCTTTGGTGCCTTCAGTGATTCGCGAACGAAAGATCCACCCTTCACTGGACGTAGCCATCAAGCTTTTTCTTGTTGAAGACACTTCCTGTTTCCTCGCAGTTTACACTAGGCCTCTAACAGTTTGGACGTTATGATCATCGGTAAATATGCTTGATGTTAGAACATCTAAGCGTCTCTCCAAATTTCCGGCCGGAACTCACGTTGAAGCGCCCACCCATGCTCAGACAGACTGGCGTCATCTGAAACAGCACCACTGAGTTACTGGCACTACCCACCATGATAAGCAATGCCAAAACCAGGTAAGTCTCCGTTTGCTACTGTTTAGTCGTATACCTTAATTCATGCAGCGTGTGGACTAGAAGTCAGCCCGTTTATTCGAACAAACTCCGGGGGAAAATGTATTATACACTTTTACATGCACTGGCTCATTCGGATCGATGGGCACAGCTGACTTGGTGTAAACACCGGTCCACCAAGCAGAGCAGCCACGTGCCCGGGTGTTACGCCAAATGAAGCTGACCGCCACCTACCTGATGCCTAACCAACACTACAGCTCCAGCAACTTAATTAGTGCGACAGCTGAACGCCAAACAAGCCTTCTGAAGAACGGTCCTTAGCCAGGCGAAAATCTACCAGTCGAACTTAGTCGTTTTCTGATGTGCGTCTGCATAGGGCATAAGCACCGACATGGGAAAATTGCAGTGCGCGCTACGGCCATGACACCAAGTAAGCGCAGTGCGTATCCACTGACCCCCTAGCTTCAAAGCTGTGTTTCTCCGTACAATATTCTCAGAAAGGACCCACACCGACGTTGATCAGATCATGTCGTACTGTTTGCCATGTGTGAGATCAGTACCCAGAGCGATACTCATGTGTGTAAATGGACGTTTGTGCTGTGTGGGCATGGGTCGCATCAAGTTCAAACAGGCACAGCAGCTCACACAACGAAACAATTGACTGTATATGTGTGCGGATGGGTACGGGAGAGTGCTGGGGGAACATGACCGTTACATTCGCAGTTTGAGGCGGCCACACAAGCGGAGAATCGTGTGACAGCTTATTCACTGGGTGAGATGCTGAGACAATGACTGAGCAGCCCCCTCCCCATTTGTGTGTGTGACAGCGAATGCAAATTGATTTGGAAAGCAGACAGACAGTCCGGATTCAGTTGTACACGGGCCTGTGTGGGTCAGTTACCGGCTAACGTACCGTGGATAACATCACCTTGGTGTGAGTCACCAACATCCGGGCGACCCAAAGCACGACAAGAATCCCTGCACACTGATCGTAAATTTTTTCCGGGTCAATCAGACAAATACTTACGAACTAATTGTATCAGGCTAATTTACTGGTTTGTTTTTAATACGGGTGAATTGAAGAATATTAATCTAGATATTTGGAAAGGTTGTATTATCTATATCAGTTAGTAACCGACCGGGTAAACACAAGCTTGCACTGTAGAGAAGTGAAATTTACTGGTATAATGTTATCTATAGGTAAGATTGCTCTGGGGTCTATGATATCCCATTGAAATCCCTGTGATTGTTCGCCGCATGTTAAGCTATGCACGTAACCAAAAAACGAGCAACGTAATCAGCATGGATTTTCACCGAACTGAAGCGACTGGGCGGCAGTTCATAATTGGAGAAACTCAATCCTAGAAATTCCATTAGCTCACCCGCCGCGCAGCGTGGCATGGCAACCAATGAGTTAGGCAATAAAGATTGTGCTCTATTGAACGTCTTTGCGCTATCTGATCAATGAAATACAATTCGCACCACGCCTGTTCTTGTCTGATGTCACGTGGAGACCCCGCTCAAGCGGAGCCCAAGGTCACGCCCACGAGTTCACAGGCCGTCACGTGATCACACGTTCATAGGCGCGTGCCGCGTGCCCTGTACACCGGGAGCAACGTGGACTGGTCAGTCAGGCGACACTTACAGCACAGCACATCAGCCTCCCATATGTGTATGACCCTACCCACGGGATGTCGTAGCCTCTCTCCTTCCGCCTGGGCCTACCATGCCTTCTCGTCTCAACGTAAGTTTGCTGGTAATTGATCTGGTTTTTTGTTGTCAGTGTTCCCGTATGGTCAATATTTCTTCACATGACCTTCTACTGTGTATTATAACGTTCTGCTGATAGGCCCTTTTGATACCCATGAACAAATTGTAGGTATTCGATATTTGCATGAGCATGATTTAGATCACCAACTGCCTGAAGGATGTTATAGTGACCTGACCACTTAGTTATCACAGGAGTCGAAATTCTCCGACCGTTTTAGCTTTCGAAAGAAATTTCTGATACTGCGATATATCATCTAATAGGCTATTTTTAAAAAATGGTTTTGGCTGCCGCAACTTTTAAATAAAACGATACGCTACTTATCGGTAGTCATAACAATTTTTTTATCATCCGTGCTCAGCACACTCAGATCAGTAAATCGACCAACGCCTGTCGGAAAGATCAGCTGATTGGAAATCAGACCACAGTTTATCGATCTATTCGGGTAAGACATGCGCTTGACTACATCCACAAATGCATCGTGCTATCTGGAAGGGCCTTCACGAGTGACTCCGACATATAGGAAGTCTTGTCGTTTCAAACTAATAAGGAGATTTGAACAATGAAAATAAGCTGAAGACCACCCGGTGAAATTACTGCAAAGATGGATGCTTTCGTGGCCAATTCCGCAAGTATCAACTGAACAAACAGAAGGTTACAGATTGTTCTTTCCAGGAGGATCGCAGATGCACACTAGTAAACGTCATTTAAGGAAGGCTCATACTCGACCAGTATGCGGTGACAGATAGGTCAACATCATAACGTTCCTCTGAAAAACATGATTTAGAACAGGTAACACGAGGCAACCCCACAATGTGACTGGTATTGCAGATGATACTCATGTCCAGCCGGACAACAATTCAACGGGTGCGAATGGTCAAACACACTTCTGTCTGTTAAGCGACGACCGAAGCAGAAATGATTGCACAAGGTTTAGAAAATGGAACAAGCCAAACCTGACCTTCAAAATGAATAAACTATATCTACAAGGTACGTTGCACTATATTATAGACAGCATAGTTATTTCCTCCATGAGGAGAAAGATTTCCCCCAAATCATGGGTTTTCTTGCTATACAGTGTGAGTACACATGATGTAACACCAAGTCAACTAGCTCCTAAGGTGGAAAGAACACTGGAAAGTTAAAAGCGGTCGAGTGTATCGCAAAACAATAGTCATTTTCCTATCACCACTGACGGGTTGGATGCGAAGGCTGGGTGCACAGGATACCACTCAGGTGTCATCGACTCAACGGATAACCGAATTCATCCGGTTGATTATGACGTTCTAACAGTTCCCTCTCAGAGGAGGTCAATCGTCTTAATCGGCAAACCAAGAACAATTATTTCTGCTCCACAAAGCATTAACAGATAGCACGTTCTCTTACCTGTCGACCGATCAGATGCATTAGTACTTTATAAGAAATAAATGAACACCCATCCTTAAACACAATTTAAGTGTTATTAATCATCGTCTCTTTCCACGTAAATAATGTGCAACAGAAACCCCTATCCCCGTAGACAACTTGATAGATCAGGTCGCATTATCAGTCAGTAGTCTAGCAGATTTAAGAGTGTGAGAAAGGACATTTGCGATAAAAGCTTGAATTTGGTAAGACTCAAATCACCGACAGGTCACGCCGGTAGCTTAGAGTCTTCACATATGGACTCAGCTAACCACCCCACCTAACTATGGTATGCATCAAAAGATACAGAGGAGTGACCGTTCTAGAAGTGGTTCTCAAACAGTTCACACTGGAAGCCAACTACTCCATTGCAGACTATCGAAGATGCATTGCTTATAAGTGACATGAGAGAATAGAAGATTTTAGATTTCAACATGAGCCGTCTAAAATTACTTCCTGGGTTGTCAAGCTTCTGAAACATTTGGTGGGTTTCGTATGGCATAGTTGGCTGGGTTGGTGGCTAACTCAAGACGTAAAACTTCCGAGTTCTGAGCGCGGCTCCTTGGCTAAGTTGGTACAACGCCTTTCGGGTCGGGACATGCTGTTTTCGTTGCTGGTTCGAGTCACGTCGAAGCCCAAACCGTTCGCAACCCGGTCTCTACTATGGTGGTTAATCTGTCATTTCACGTCCTGTTCCTAGGCTTTCGTGACAGACACTCCGACAGAGCGATTGTTATAGCCTGAAAAACATCCTGACAAATTATTAGGTCAAACTACGCAGAATCAGTCTTTGGTCTCGCTCTTGCCAGAGCTGAAGCCTTGCTCAATCTGGGATTCTAGCTCTTGATGCCTTCGCACTTCTGAATTACAGGGGTACAGCAACATTCCACTGGCCCCATACCAGGCATGACCGCAATGAGAAGGGAGTCATCATTGCTATCCTTCATCGTCCAGTCGAATGTGAGCATCAAATGATCTTTTAACACGCGTTTCGGGTAGTCTGCCTGATGTCAATGCATCCATCGACGACATTCTGAATGGGAACGCTCTGCACCACCGAAACTCACTGGGGTCATGTGGCTTGAACACTAAGTATGCAGCTGGAACCTATTAGTTCGCTCACTGTGTCCACCAAGATCGATGACCAGCCGGTGTGTTTCAGATTGCGAACTGGCATGACGCGAAAAGCTAATCAACAATCACCAAATGAATCGACATTAGACTGAATTATCTGCGGTCACTCGACCCGACAATTCGTTCTGTGGAAATACACTGGGTATCTCGAGACTTACGTTCGCCAGAGAGCACATTTGAGATATGGAAAATAGCCAACATTTAAAACAACTTTTTATGTGCACGCGTATGCATGTAGTATCATGTACAAGTCATGACTGTAGAAAATGCAATCATAATGGCAGTAACTATATGAAATATTCAACGTTTAATCAGATGGATCTTTAGTCAATGGTGCTTACTAGGATTCGCATCATGTAAAGCATGCTAACATGAACAGCTGGCCGATTCACAAGATAGCAAGCTGAACAAACCTATCTGCACAGCCAACATGGTACCGGAAACAGCAAGAAAGTAGGACCATTCTCTGCGGTTGTATTGAACTGTGTAGAAGATGACGGCGGACAACAATGCGCCAACCCCGATCAGAAGCAGGACCTGACGAGCCGCTGTGTAACCCGAACGTAATGTCACTTCTGTTGTGCAGAGTGCGATTAAATCCATTAATAGCACAATGGCTACCAGGGCTGAACCTCCAACAAGTAGACTTACGATGACCTTCATCTCATCCCGATCTGACATGCAGTGTTCGAAAAGATTACCGCAACTCCAGCCACTGGTTGCCAGGGCAGCTATCAGGCAGGCAGTTGAGAGCACCAACACGACGACATTTGCACGAAGTGTGACAATAAGCATGCCGCAGAGCAACCGTGGAAAGAGTGCACACACGCGATCCAATGCACATTTTGTACCCTCTTATATCTTCTGCCTGATTGGTTACCGCCATCAAGCTTGCTGATTGGACTGTATCAGCCGGTCCCAAAAATAAATGAGCTTGAGAGCAATGAGAGGTAATCCTGATATAATGACGTATAGCTCATAAAAAAGAACGTTTCACATACTGGTGCAAGTCATTATGACATTTTAACCTAGCTTCTTCTCCATGATTTTGGCATTAATTATCAATAGCTTTCAGGCGGCCGAATTATGAGCCGGGTGATGGCAGTGATAAGCTTGTGGCCAAGATAAACCGTTTTTGCCACTCTCATGAGGGGGTTCAGCAAGTTCAACCTCGTGGTCGCCGTCCGTATATCAGAATTTTCACTGGCCATGATGGACCAAAGATCAGAATGACAGAAACTTTCAAAGCCATTTTCCATTCTCTTATTATGACTTAGATTTCTTGATGCGACAGTGTTCACAATATTTCTTAAATTAAGTGAATAGCTAGTGACTTGGGTTTCACAATGGAGTGCCAGTGTTAGAACACATTTAGTACATCCTATAGGTTTTCAATTAATCAATGTATTCAAAGTAATTGTACATTATCATCAGTAGATAAGGGGATTCGGGTAGTGTGGTACAAGACAAACATGATGCACGTTTCTATAAAGAACAGTGTTTGCATACTCACCGAATTCTGTGAAAATTTCAGAATTCGATCAACCCTTCGTTATGACTTTTTCCACAAAAACATGCATGCAGTTTATCACGTCAGATTGCCATCTCACATAGTATGAGTCCACAGTCAACAAGTGCACTGATCGCTGATTTGGTTCGTCGTAAACATGTCTGGGACATCGAATGCGTCCCGCACAACGAATTTCATTCAATTTGGTGTCTTATAATCATGGTGATAAACTGGTAGCTCTAGCATAACACTGATCGCCTGGTGTGCAAAAGTACGTTCCCATCACCTCATTGTGGATCGTTAAATATTTAACTCCCTGTCAGTCTGGCATTTAAACTTACTCGATGGAGGCAACAGTAGCTTGGCACCGCATTTTCCTCTGTTAATCGATGTGCGTCTTCAGCCGACGGACGAAAGGGTTAATCAGTCAGGTGATCGGCTTTGGGGCCCCGGATGATAGGCTGACTTGCGGCTACAAACCAGCCCTCATTGGTGTGATTCGAAACAGCTCAGCACAGCTTTAAACATCACACGTCAAAACACAAACACACGTACAAACCCTAATGAGAATGATAACCTTCAAGGACGAAACATAGCAGGATCCGTATTGATTGTTAACCATGCCATAACTTAGCCGTTTAGTGTCATTTAGATATAAAGATCCAGAATAATCCAGCCGATTTCACACACGAAATATGGATACAGTATGTAGTTGTTCGATTGCTGAGATCCTTCTCGGTGTTCACTCAGACTCGCCTCATCGTAACGGAGGACTCAATGCGTGCAGTAGATGTCAAGCAACTTTAACGTAGTTCATACACAAGTCCGTGCAATAGTTATGCCCTAAGTAAAACGCATAATTTTACATTTGAGACAGTTCATTCCCTTCAGACGTTTGAGCAAAACTGTTAGAACACGAAAACTGGCAGATGCAAGCATTTCGTATTGACCCGTCAGTACCAAATTCACAATAACATGAAACGGGTTTTTTATCGAGCAGTTAGGGGAGCAGGGTGGGTAGTCAATTGGTGGTTTAGAAAAGGTCACCAAGTCCAGGGAAGGGTCAAGTTTACGAGCAATTGTTTCTGAACACACAAGGTCGGCTTCAGTCGATTGATTGCGACCGCCTCAGCAAACCGCAAGAATCTTGGATTGGAGTGACGTAATAGGACTCTGAATGCACAAATTGGGTCGATAAGGTGACCAGTGGCCAGGACGTGTCTTGCGACTGCGGACACCGGTTGCTTGCGTGTTTCAACAACACTGTCGTTCTTCTGTAATACAGAGCGCTGCACCCACTTAGTCAGTCGCGCTGATCATGACAGTTCTATTGAAACTTGCGGATAATCTCGGTGGCCGATCATCTATGCTTGCCGGATCTGTCGTAGTTAGTCTGGTAGGTTTGTTATCTTTGTTTGGCATGATGCGGAACGATGAGTTCATTGAGGCCTGTTTGGTTTGTGCGTAAAAAGCCGATCCTGAATTTGACTTCATTGGTCCCCGCTGTGTACAGTAAACGACGATGATGAATTTTGTAGCATAACTGTACAGTATTTACTCCCTTTCTTTTATAACTACCATTGTTTGTCTAGTAAAACTTCCCTTTCTGATACTGTTTGACACGTACCCACTTTATCTGCACCCGATTGTTTTTATGAGCTCACTTCTTGCTGACGGGTGACCGTTGGTGGATTCGTGTTTTGGTTACTTCATTTTGAACGCCTTCCTGTTGGATAATTTGTGTATCTGACTAATTCACATCAAAAGGGAGGTAGCACCTTTGCTGTAATTTTGTTCAATAGTACCGTTTAAATTCCAATCATTTCAATCGCCTTTCCTGACGCTTTTTGGACTTGGAAGAGAGTCTCGTTAACCCGACTGTCTGAATAAGCGTTACTGGAATTGTCGAGTACGCGTTAATGAGCCAATTACCTCTAAATTGCCAACAGCGATTTAACAGTGCACCTTATTTAGGTTGTACAATTGATTTGTGAATCCAGGATGGAGGGAATTTAGGCACTGTGTACGTAAGTTCCTGAAGGTAATTCAGAGCTTTGATGAATTCTACACCTAATGAATTCAGAAAAACAAACCAAACTAGAGGTTTCGCACCATTTTTTGCAATCTTCAGTCGGAACGCGATAGGATTCAAATAGACCCGGCTTCTGGAGTGAAAATCTACTCGCTTCACCACTGATTCAAACCTTGACACAATAGATCTAAAAGTCGCGTTAATGATACCGCATGAGGATTGGACGAACAGTCTCTGTGTTACGCCTTCCGTTGTTCGCTAATTTCTTTGTTGTGCATTTCACCAACTAACTTGCAGTTTGCGACTTTGTGTGTGCCAATACAATCAGCCAATGACAGACTGTGATTTCGTTAATACTGCTGGACATCCATATATTCGGCTGCTCGCTTCATGAATATGAAATGTTTACTGGAACCAGTACATCTTCTCCTTATTACTGGCATGAGAGATTTCAGTTTCAGTACGATTTCTAGGGCTATTCGGAGTCCCAAATTCCGAGTATTTCGGCTTCTTATATTGCGCAAATTTTATAATGGCTGATGAGATTCTGTTGTTACGTGAAATACCAAATTAGAATGAGCCCACCAATCGGAAATTTTTCTCAGCGTCCAATCACAAGCGCCCTGATTTTCCTGAAGTTAATCAGGAGAGTCGTTCGTGGTTTAAACACTTGAAAATATGCCAGAACCAGTACAGCAGCCAAGAATAGTAATTCACACACATTTATTTAACCCCGGTGACCAGTACTCGTGATCTAGTGGATAACTATCTGGACTACGATTAAACGCTTATTCACGGGTCCTGGGCTCGATTCTGTGACTGCGCAGTGTTGTTGAAACTCAGCTAGGCTGTAACGTCTGTCCACCACTTATCTGGTGGTCACTGGAACCAACTGCTTGCTGAAACCTCTCTCAGTTTCTTCGAGGATTGTGTTTGTACGGTTTCTCGTTCGTCGGCCAACCAAAAAACGTTCGGTCATTCTCAGTCTATTAGCAAAAAGCGTAACAGCTAAGCAAAGTGATAAACAGGCGTGCTTACCGTGTAGACATATGCGCAAGTTCCTCAAGCAGTGTGCAACACTGTGACGATAATTAGAATCACTTAGATAAGGTATTCACAGTGTGCTCGGACATACTGATTTGCTGCGGCTAGCATAATTGGATTACTGACACTGAAAGTGATCAGCTCGTGGTTAGTAAAAGAAGCGGGTTAATGACCTTATTTATCATAACCGGTCGGAAATTTTTCAATGTGAGGGCTAAATTAGAGGAGAAAGTCATTTGATCACAGCCTCATTGGACTGGACGAACGGAGCGCACGCAACAAATCCTGTAACCGTTTACTGGTGGCGTTCTGATTGCGTCAAATTCTTCCTCGAGTACTAAATGTATCACCGAATCGAAATAAGCGCTGTCATACGGGGCGAACAAGCTTGTCTAACCACACCGCTCAATGTTCACCTGGTGTCCCTATTAACGTCAGTCGAATACAACAAATCACTTTGCCAGTAACCTGTCCCTCACACCACACTTGCCTGAGATTAAGGTCACGCGTGCATATCCTGTTCCACTACGGCTCGACCATAGTCCAAGGCCATATTTGGTTTGCACATCTGTTTCCGGATTAGCATGCCAAAGTGGCCGGAGCAAAAATGCTCCTCCGCACAACCGTCACCACATGTGACAGGTGCTGCACCGATCTCAGTCCTACTCACACCCACGTATCAGATGTAAGCCGAAAGGAGTAGACCTGAATAAAGTTCAACTGACTAAGGCTGAACTAGTATGTAAGTGAAACCATTATCTCTCGGGGATGAAAAACACAAAGGCGTTATTGACAGGAATCAACCTGGAAAGATGTGCACAAAAAATATAGGGAAGTAAGGATTCAAATTTAGGAAGCTTTCTGTGCAAGATTATAAACAGGAGTACACTTATATGAGCGAATGACTGGTACGTGACTGCGGATCTGATAGCCCAAATTCCCCCGATCGGTATGACTGTTTTTCCGGTACCACGTAAGCGTAATCTTTGCTGGAATGCAAACACGAAAAAATCGATATGACATCGCTCTCTCTCCTATGGAGCAGATAAAATTCCAACAAGGTCTTAAATTGTCTCCCAGAACAAGTATTAGCGATAATTGATGAAAGACTATTCCAATGGATGAGCGCCTTATTACAGGAAAATTTTTGTCTAACAAATTTTTGAGATATCTCTCTCTGAACAGCGTTTCATTGTTACGTCTCGCGAGCCCATTTGGATCTGAGAGTAAAAAAATCCTGTGCCAGCACTTCATTGGAAAAGAACAAAATAAGCATCAGGTCTTCGTGGAGTCCTCGGTATTCCAGCGAGTGAAGAACAAGAATTTCGTGTGAGAAGTTGTATGTAACATCCGGAAGACTTTCTACGATTTTCCAACAATTCGTTTTGCACGTCTGAGTGCATTAATGTCTTTCTTAAGGCCAGACTAATCAAATGAATTAGCGTATTCAGGCTGTGGTCGGACATAAATCTCGTGAAGAGTTTGAGAAGCCTTCTTGTCCATTCGACGGAACGTCCGCGTTTTTTCGTCTTCAATGGGGCAAACACTTTTTGGGTGCTTTTTCATGATGGAATGAACAACACAAGTTGGACGATAGTCATACATCTGGATCATTTATAAGTCACATCTTGACAACATACAATTTTGTTTTTACTCAATATGTTACGATGACTCTTCCAGGATCGCTACTAAGAAATATCTGTACACACTCATTGCCGCTGATAAATGAAAATGGTCGCTGTAAGTGAACTGAGTTCAGTTTACAAAGTACTGGGATCATGGCAGTATCATTTTTAAACCATACGCATAAAGAATAGAGTGACTGAAAATCCTCTCTGATGAAGCACTGACAATTGATAAAAATAGTAGCGGACTAAAGATTGCTTCTTACTGTACACTGTCTGAGATACGTGTGACGGAGAAGGAGGTCAGAGCCAGATTTAACATGTAAGGTTCTGCCAGTGTAAACCTAAGGCGTTCCAGCGGTGAATTTCATTCATGATGTCGCATGCCTCCATTTTCTGCGGCGGTGGGCTGTGTGGTACTCAAACAAGTCCAAAAACAACGGTATGTGTTATAGGACCGTGATTTCTAGAACAAGTTGAGCCATGCATAAAATGCAACGTGTCCGTTACAAAGAACCTACTTCGTATGAGTCCGCGGTTAGATACAAAGGTGAGACCTGAACAAAAACTAGCAATATAGAGTGTACATACAAGGCTGAATAAAACATAACTTTACAAGCCACGATTCAAGTTTCTGGAAAGAAGAACAGATGACTTATCACACGAGGGAAGTTGTTGGTTAACAGGGAAGAAAACCAAATGATCAACTAAAACCCGGTTGCGTCACCATGGGCTATGTTGCCTATGGTTTTCTTCCGAGTTATGCACTAAAATTCACAGCCAAGCACTTGTCACTAATAGAGTTGTTGGACGCGCGTCCGGACCGCACTCTTTCAGGTGAGTTTGTTCAATGCTGCTCCTGCTTAGGATTTAAATAAGTATTTTAACACGAGGGATTCATTTGCATACTTTTACTACCGCAGTTTTTAGCAACCAATATTATGCTTACTTCTCGCCAGTACAACAGATTTTTGTTGGGAACCGTTCCTCAGCCACATCCGCTATACGAAGTATCTCGGTGTTCCAGACCGTGTCCGACCACCTAGTTTCCTGGATGCATCATAGGCAATATAATTGAAGTTGGCCACTTCAGTAATATGTTGTGCAAGTCTCACTGTTGTGCAAAAGTGTGGACAGTACCGTTGTGATTTGTTCATTGCTTTCTACTTCATTTTGCTAATCGTGATTGACTATTACATCAGACCGAAACGTACATATTCGATCGATTTATGACAAAAATTAGATGAAACCGACTCTTGAATAAATCATAACACACGAATATGCTTGTTATTCTTGCGAATCCCGCAGTTAACCGTCTTTTAAATTAAATTTCAACTTCATTCCTAAGGAAGACCCCCGCCACCGAGCTCTCCACAATAACATTGAAAGCTGCATGAACAGAATTTATTCTCAGTGATTCGAGTCCTTGACTTCGCTGGTTATCTCAACTCAAGTCTTATTGTGGTTCTTTTTCTACCACACCACTGCCCGTGCACCTAAACAGTTTTGTTCTCAAATTCAAACTGAGGTTTGCCCAGACGTGGTTCTTAAGGCGTTCGAAGAAGGAGATAACCCGGGCCAAGCGAGCTTGTAGCCCGCAGTCCATGAACATATCTGTCGACAGATTGCTACCCAAGTAGCGGGCACCTGTGCAGTTATTCACGATGTTTCCGCTGATACAAATTCTAAGTATAGGGATTCACCTTCCCCCAACGGAAGCTGACAGAAAAGTAAACGCTTCATCCCTGTTGATATTCAAGCCAAATTGTGCTGTTGCATTTGAAAGAGTTATGGGCACTGACTGTAGTTCTTCCATGACACATGCAATTAGAACACTGTCCTGTGAATGGTAGCCGCCAACCAGCGTAGTTAGGCAATAGGCTTGCTACAACTAAACTTCGAGTACTCAGGAGACCTTCCCTGTAGTACTGCATTTGAGTACTGTCCTCTGGATTGTGAACAGCGACTGTTAGTACTATAATGAAACTTAAGCAAAGCAGGTATCAGGCTAAAGAAGAGCCACGCTTCTCGCTAGTGACAATTTCGACATTATCAAACAACGATTAACACGAATCCATCTTCGCCGTCCTAATCGCGTAAAACATCTTTGCTGAAGTGACGATACATAAGTTTGTCGAACAACCTGTCACAGAATAAGACGCCATGGTAACTGTAAGAGGATTGGGTTGGACGAACGCATCGACACAAGGTCAACCGGCACTTCGCAGAAGACTACGGCCAATCACTGTCGACAACGAGAACAGATTGGTCTATCAGTGCGGTGACCAATCAGAATAGCACGTTGTCTCAGCATCGGATTTTATCATAACGAGTATCAGAGTAAAACAAGCTGTTTGGGTGCATCGTATGGTAAAACAAACGGGCTACAAGTAAAGTCCAGCCGACCAATAAGAAAGTCAAGGCATCGGCATCGATTGTCATTCTTCATTTTGCCGATTCATCTGGCCCACAAATTAAACATTAGTAATTCAGTAAACTGAGATTTGCCTTGTACCACACGTTTTGCTTTTGTTTTCGTCCCAGAAAGTAACAGCTATTCAACATGTTATCAAAAGAGAAGAGGAAAACGGCAGTTAGCAATAGGAGTAATACGGCAAACCCCCTAACGCTTACTCCTCCCGAACCACTGGATCTGGATAGCACGAACAAGCTTGAGGAAAACTGGTGTTTGTGAACAGAAAAGTATGAAGACTTCTCTGTTGACCAATCTATCGTAGAACAATTAAGGACTGCTAGTGATATCAACCGAGAAGGCGGATGGCACAGGAGTCGTTTATTTGGAGAAACCACTTTACAAAGCTGGCTTCCATGCACTCGATGTTGACTTTTCTCATTGTTTATCAGATA
This sequence comes from Paragonimus westermani, assembly GCA_008508345.1. Taxonomy (NCBI): domain Eukaryota; kingdom Metazoa; phylum Platyhelminthes; class Trematoda; order Plagiorchiida; family Troglotrematidae; genus Paragonimus; species Paragonimus westermani. The sequence goes on from QNGE01001161.1 coordinate 174,615, forward strand.
CACTGGGCCACGACGTTCAACCACTACATACGGTCTCCTCCATTTCGCCAAAACTTCCCAGATCCAGGTCCTGTTTTCCCAACGCTTCGCCGGTCTCGGCGTTCAACCTTAGAACCAGGTTCAAACACAGTCATTCGACCCGATAACCTCGCAGTTGATCGCTCCTTAGAAGCTTCTTGTGTGTTGTTCAAGTTTCGGTTGGCCGATCTCCGAGATTCCGCTAATTCACGCGTGCTCATCCGTCGGTCTCCCCATAAACCAATCTCCTGAT